>CAJNDV010024969.1:35740-53976 GCA_905221635.1 Symbiodinium sp. CCMP2456 | reverse complement strand
AGATAGATAGATAGATAGATAAGTATGTAGGTAGGTAGGTAGGTAGGTAGGTAGGTAGGTAGGTAGGTAGGTAGGTTCGGTAGGTAGATGGACGAGACGAGAAAGATAGATAGGTGTAGACAGAGATGGATACGGATAGATGGACAGATAGAGAGAGGCACGTGAAGAAAGAGCTGGGGCCAAGAGGCTAAGAGGAAAAACGATGACAAGCGACAGAACCTAACGAAAGCATCACGAAGTCGTCGACTCGAAACGATAGCGCAAAAGGTCTGCGAGCAAGAGGCATCCGGCTACAGACATTTGTGGAGCGCGAGAGTCATGTAGGAAAGGCGGCAGTTGCGGGAATTGCGGGAAACATGTGTCGCGGAAGTGAGAGTACCTCGACTCAGCCAGGGCTCCGCATTTGTGAGCTCGGAGGCCATGAGCTCCCAGCCGAACTCCACGCGCGCCCAGGCCACCTTCGAGGGGTTTTCTGCAGGAGTTCATCTTTCACATCTCGAGCCAGGCAAAGCAAGACGGGGTCCAACAAGACGGCGCTGTAAACGTCCCCGTGCTCCCACGGTTTCAAACAGCAACCGCGAACCTTTAGCTTGATGAGCATCAGCCCTATGGCCTCGCCCAGCCAAACAGGACACATGGCCTTTCAGAGGAATTTCCTAGCCCTTGATATCTCAAATGTTCGAGTTTAAGCACAAACTGCCATCGCCAGTGGCCCTCCACATGAACACCGGAACTGGAGTGCGTCCGTACCAACGTCGTGTCTTGCCGCTTGCTTGCACGGTCTGCTGCGTGTCTTCTGCACTGCAGTCAGAAAAACGCCAGCCCATGAAGTTTCGTTTATACGCCGCCCATACATTATATCATCAGGTATCATATTCCGCTATGATCTTCATGCAGTGGATATTCTGGCAGCCATTCTGGCTGTGCACGTTGCCGCTATCTTCTGCAACACCCAACACTGTACCTGGCCTCACATAGGAGACATGCGTAACCGCACAGGCGGCCGGCCGCTCAGGTACACGGCCGCGATGGCGACACAAGCTGGCTTCCTGTGCCAACCGAGAATATAGGTTTACTGCGCTGCCTCCAGATGCTTGCAGTACAGAACTTACGCGGCTCAGCATTAGAAGCCGTTGGCGCTGCTCCTGTGAGCCCATGCGCCTTGTGCGGCCCGAGGGACAGCTGGAGCATCTACGAAAATCTGCCCGCAGCCGTTGAAGTTCGACGAAAAGTATCAGTCAAACTACGCAAGGGCCCGGTGCAAAGATGTACATATCTGAAAGTACACCGGGCACGCAACTAGTCAAAGAGGGCTTCATGAGCCATTCAAACAAGCCTCCTTGCTTTGGTGTTTATCCTTCTTTATCCTTCTCTGAATGTAGCCCTGTTTTCAAGGCTGCCGCAATGCTCTAAGACTCTAAGAATGACCAGAGGACTCTCAGACGGCTCCCGCGGCACTCAGGCGAGCTGGGGCTTGCAGTTGCCATCCTCTGTAACGTAGTCAGTTTAAGTTGGGAACCCACAGGTACTTCGAGAGTTCAGAGTTGGCTCTTCGAGCTTGCAGTACCCGAACACCCCTTTATGTCCGGAAGCTGGCTGTGCAGATAACTACGAGTCAGCACATTCCTCACCTCTTGCTCCTTCTCCCCGCAAGCCTATCAAATCACCCAGACTAAGTCACAGTGCACTTGCGGGCAATCGCTACCGGCATTCTTCGGCCCGTGGAAATGGAAATTCAAAGTGGCAATCCTGCAGCCCTCAGCCCTGACACGGCCTCGCTGCAATACCCCTCCCGGCAAATACACTGCCCATCTTTGCACACTGTTGGACCTGCATCAAGGGTGTTGCTGACTGCCTGGGTTCCATGATCTGATCAGTTCCTCAGCATTGCAGTCGAAAGAGCTTCACAAGTATTCATGTAACATCTTCGCTACACTGCTTGCACTCCACGGGCCTCGCCCATGCCAGCACCACAAGAATTTGCAGCTGCCTCCAGTGGTGACATCGCAGCCCTCCTGCGCATACACAGGTGTCTTCTCGAAACTCAATCTCCCTTCTCGCGCACTGGTTACGGCGAAGCAACTCTTTGCAAGGTCCGGGGTCTTTGGAGAAGGGTGCCTCCGAGGATCAAAGTACCCGTGCCACCGTTTCGAGACACCAGTGGTAAGCATGGACGGCCTAACGATGTTTGCACCTTTCCCCCCCCCCCCCACAGCACGGGTAAGGAATGTCGAGTCAAAGCCTACACCTGAAGCCAGAAATCATAAGCGGCAGTGCTTGAAGCTCAAAATCCTCGCTGATGCCTTCAGACAAGATAGCGGCTCCTTGGATGGGCCTGGCCCGCTCCCCAGCGTACCGGCACGCGGGGGCATGCAGTACCCATCCTTCCACAAGGAAGCAAGTGCGACACCACTCTGCCAATCGCGTTCCCTACAGAGCGTCTACTCTGGCATTGATCACTGGCACATGATGCCAGGAGTAGCATGTCCAAAGCTGTGTGAAGTGCATACAAAACCGCCCCCCCACCCGCCCTGTGGCGGGTATAATTGGCAAATGTAGCTTTTGTTACACATCCTCTTCGTGGCTACGTTGACCAGTACCAGGACAGGGTCATCACGTCGTCACACGGCATCATGTCGGAATACGCATGTCATCTTCCGACATGGAGGCTTCGTCCTGCAAATTTGCATTATGTATGCACCTAGAGCAATCGTTTCGGCAACGCAGCGCTAGCATAAGCGGTACGGCACTATCTGTAAATGTCGCCGGCCCTAGTAACAGTCACCACAAACAGAAGCACAAAAGCACCCGCAAAACCGCAATTTTCTGGTGCTAAATTTTGTGTTCATGATTGTGCTTTATCTGGTGTTAAATTCGGTGCTCATGCTTGTGCTTTTTCTGGCGCCAAACTTGGTGCTCATGATTGTGCTTTATCCGGTGCTCAAGTTTGTGCTCATGATTGTGCTTTGACTGGTGCTACATTTTGTGCTCATGAATGTGCTTTTTCCTGGTGCTAAATTTTGTGCTCATGATTGCGCGTTATCTGGTGTTAACCGTTGTGCTCGTGATTGTGCTTTCATTTGGTGCAAAGGTTTGTGCTCACGATTTTGCCTTTGCTGGTGCTACATTTTCTGCTCATGAGTGTGCTTCTTTGTGGTGCTCAAGTTTGTGCTCATGATTGTGCTTTTTGCTGCATTTGGTGCTTCTGATTGTGCTTTCTTAAAGTAATTACAGATTATAGCCTAATCATTCGCCTCATGAACCCATACTTGCAGTCTTGATGTTCGACAAGTTCTGTGCTCATAATTGTGCTTTTCCGGTCCTAGTTTTGTGTTCATGATTGTGCTTCTGCTGGTGCCGCATTTTGTGCTCATGATTGTGTCTTGTTTCTGGTGCTAAGTTTTGTGCTCATGAGGGTGCTATTTCTGGTGCTAAACCCTCTGCTCATGATCGTGCTTCTTCTGGTGCTAAAGGCTGCTATAGAGTTAATCCACTGGGCCTTCAAATCCTGGTGCTCATTTTTTGCCTTTGTGATACATAAGGAACCTTCATTTCTCTGTTAGTGGGGGCAGCAGCATCTGAAGTACTATCCCAACCCAGCTGACATGTACTACTGCTGGGCATGTATACACCTGTCTCTTGGATCGCTGGCAATTTCTTGGGGCCAGGAACCTTGCCATCCTTGCTGCTTTACCATGGAACTTCGTCGCGAATTTGCTGGCCGCAAGGCGTTAAAGGATCTCTCGGCAATGGCATCGAAGCTTCCCGAAGAGTTAAGGGTTCAAGCTCCGCTGAGCAGCTTTAAACTGAAGAAATACCGCGATAAGGCAGCACCGTTCATCCGCTGGCCTCGGCGCAAAGCCCGGCATTGCAAAGGCACTGGCCGCCCGAGCAGGATGTAGGCCCTGACCGGACCCAAAGATGCACGGTAGAACCAGGATGCAAGAGTTCCCCGACACAGAAGCTGATTATCCGAAGAATCGGGAGCTCCACTAGTGGCCGCGCTTGCTGTAAAGATAAACGTGCCGTTGATCTCTGAGAAGCCCACATAGCACAGCTGCCGCCGAAGGAAAGTAAAGTAAAGACTGCTCAAACTCAAATCAAAAAGAAGAAACTCGAACCGGCATCATTTCTTATGCAACTGAACTTTCTAGCTAGAATCTGTGGCCCTGCGAGCATACACTGCAGCGCCTCTGGTGCGACTGCAAAGGAAAAGCTTGCAGGTCCCGCCGGTGTTGGTGGTTTCGCAGAGGCCGTCTGCACCTGGGTAGAGTACACCCTGACTCGCTCATCATAGAATATACTACAATACAAGGTAGTACAGTACAAGACAGAATACTCTACCAGACTACACCGTAACGGTAACAACACCATCCTATCCTGTCCATGCTATGCTTTGCTATGTGATGATATACCATACTCTACTCTACTATAGGGTGACGTGATATGACATCAGGCAAAGTGACAGGATGTGATAAGGAATGACGTGTAATGAAATGATGCGAATTCATCTCATGACATGGCATATTCTGGTATAACATACACAACATCTCATAAGGTAAGGCAGTCTCACACGAATCACTAAGACCAAAGAACGTGATATAATGTCATGTTATGTTGCATAACGTAGTATGTTATTATAGCCAAAACTATAGCCTTTGATCCTCACACGAAGCGCGTCACGGAGACCAGGCTGCCGAGCTGCTCACACGTTTTTTCCTCTTGCCGTTCGACACGGGCTTGTCTTTGGAGCACTGGTAGCCTGCTTCTGACAAGCTTCTGCGGTTTCGGGGAGTAGGATGAAAAGTTCGCCGGGTAGGGGGTTTGAGAGTATAGGGGTATGCGGTCGGAGGTTCCAGGGTGCAGCGGGATTCACGAGAGAGGACAGCTCAGAGAAGAGCAAGCCGCGCTCAAGGCGGCAGCTTAGGACGGACTTGGTCTTCTCTCAGTCTAAGCGATGACGCTCGGTCCGTCTCCCAGAGTATGTTGACACCCTGCTCGTGCATCAATAGATGATCGATCTTGTTTAGTGCTACCCGGAGACGTATTTTTGCCCTGGCCGTTCTTGGCCCCATGTACTCTCACAGCTTGGGCAACCCGACTAACTGCTACTGCATTGAGCAGCTGTCTTCACAGGGAGATCAGGTGCCGGGACGGGAGGGATGCTGTTACGTGCCTTCAGTATGCGACTTGAACCTCCATTGCGACAATCTGGATTCGAGCCTTTTGGTGTCCTTCGCTGTGAGCCACGGAGTCCCCATACTCTGGCGCCAAGTGGCAAACTGCGCCAGTGGTCGTCTTGACCTCTTTCTGGTAGAGGCCTGTGCCACAGCCAGCATGTCTGTTTCAACCGTATCGGGAGTAGGGGGGCAAACGATGGGCATGAGGTCCCCGAAGGAATCTTTAATGAAGGCTCCTCTCGAGACGCTGGGTTCGAAGCGCTCAAGCATGTGCATGCGGGAAATATATACAGTCCATAGCTTGCAGAAATATAGTTTTTAGGATTAGAAGGGTTTGATAAGGTTTATATATAGGGTTATCTTATAGGGTTCATGGATACATTGGTTCTTTATACACATAGTATATACAGTTTATTTTCAGAGGTTAAGGGTTTTTAGATGTAAAGTTTAGATATAGGTCTTATATATGGGTGTGTACATTGGTTAGACATATATAGTATATGTATATCTATACAGGCTTGCACAGGCATGGTGTTGATGCATATGTTCTGGCATGCTCATGTAAGCTGTACAGGCATTCATCAGGTACCTCATCCAGCCATGTGCTCGACTGCAGGGCACTGCTCGCGGTCAGGGTCTCTTCCACTTTGACGAATTGACTCGCCGAGCCTTTCTTCTGCATCATCATGACGGGGTCTGAGCATGCTTCCGCCCAGGTCCACGCAAATCGTCAAAACACGAAGGCAGAGCAAGAAGCCACTAAGAAGCCGGTTACTGGCACAAGAGACACTGGTCACTCGAACAATTTGGAAAAACGTGCCCGAAAGAGCCACGCCTTTGTCGCAGGCGCAGGTGGGATCCGCCGTACACCGCTTCGTTGTCGGGCATTTCGGCAGTTGAGGGTTTGGTTGCACATCCTTGGGCAGTCATGTCAACAAGCGAGCAAGGGGATTGCTGGCACTGGCAGGACTGGTCTGCTGGTTGCTGTTGGCGTCTCTACGATACGTCCTGTGTTCTTACATACGCATTGCTAGCAGGGGAGGCTCCACATCCTTTCAACAGGTTGGAGGTGACCGGAGCATGTAACGGCTCTCTTTACCATAACACCGACACACTATGAGACCAGCATCGTTCACAAAGAAGGCGAAGTTGTCCGCGTTCAGTAAGGCAGATTTCGGATCCTTCGCTGCCAAGCTCTGACAAGCGATTCTCCTCGGCAGCGGTCATGGCGCAAAGGTTTCACAGCTGGAACCGGCTTGACCCTGCTGGTGATTTCGGGTCTGTCCCGCGCTCAAGATTATTTCCACGAGTCCTTGAGTAGGAACGCTGCCGAGCGGGTGGCCCTGATCCTGAACCCTGCTCACTCTTCGACGCTTCCGACAGTGCTGAAAGCGTGAGCCACCTCTGCCATCGGGAACACTCCATGCCTTGCCTGCAAGTGAAACCCCGTAGAGTAACAGCCGCAAGTGGACATCTATTCGCTTGCCTTGTACTATACCACATACCATGCAACTATGCACCCTCTTGTTCTGAACAATATATCTTGTGTTATATATCCTCTTCACTTGTCGGAGCGGCCCGTAGGCTACTCGGCAATCCGAGCCGGATCCTTCAAGGCAAACGTCGTCCCGCAGGGACATCCTGACAGCTGCTTGGACAGGTGTAGTAGAGCGTATTGTATCTTGCCGTGCTATGTTGTACTGACAGCATATGTGGTAGTACAGTAAACTGGCATAGTGTAGTGTAGATGTGTAAGAGCATGACATGGCAGATTGCAGCGTCGCGTTTCTTCTCGTGGCATGGCATGGCATGGCACTAGTATAGTCGTATACATAGCATGGCATGAACTCTTAGTTTAACAAGTTATAGTATAATATAGCGTGGCATGGCTTCGCATATTAGAGCATAGTACAGTACAGCCTATATACTCTAGCCCAGCCAAGCCTAGCCTAGCAGATCAGAGTGCGTATAGAGTAGGATACGGTAGGATAGTATAGAACAAGTGCGTCTGTCCACCTGTTCATGCGTTGCACTCTCGCAACATGCATGCTATTGGATTCCTCTGGTTCGACTCTGTCCTGCCATTTGTTCCGTGGGTGTCAGGTTTGCTCCCTGAACCGGTTCGTTCTCATTTTGTGGCTCTGGTTCTGTACTCCTCCTGGTCTTCCCAATGTTGAACATAAAGCTGCCGCGCTGCACTTTGCAAGGCTCCACCTGCTTGATCGCCTTTGAAACCCTTCCTCTCTCTTTCAGACGGGCTTGAAGAAAAAGGCGGCCGTTCCGAGCGGACCCTCTTACTCTTCCAAGCTCTCTCTTTCTCTTTCGCCAGGGCTAAGGGCAAGACAAGCCCCCCTCGCCCGCGCGCGGTAGCGCCCCCGACAGGTGGGGAATATCTGTCTTCTTTCTCTCTGCTGGGCGTAGGGGTCGGTGTCCCCGACCCTCAAACCATGGGGAAAAGCTCTCTCCCTCTCTCTCGTAACGGAAAACTCATAACTGCAGAACTGCCCAGGAACACTGCTTCGCCCTTGTACAAATGCTAGCCGCTAGCCAGCTACAAGGTTACTAGCTCTTTTTGTGTCGGAACACTTTGCCTATATTAGACAAGGAGTCTGGATCAACCCATGACACATCACAACCCGCTTGCCCACCTGTGATGAGAGCCTTCGTGTACCAAAGTCTCGACCTGCTCTGCGGAGTCCACATTCATATACCTTCAGTGTCAAATCAAGGTGCAGCGACATGCCCAAGTTTGACTGCCATGTCGGCTAGGACCAGGCAGCACCAAGGTAGTCTTGGTCTTCCGATCTAGATATATTTCCATGATACAGCTGCAGAGTCCCAGTCTCCTGCACGTCTTGGACCGCCCGAACTCTTGCAGGCCGAGCTGCTTGTCACAAAGATAAAACAAATACTGTCCACCTCGCAGGAATGGACGACACTTCAAAACTCACGCCTCTGGGCGGTTCTTTCGGCGAGGAGACCCTACGCATGTCTGCACGCATCTGGGACATGCCTGCACCAGAAGTTCTTTCCCGCTACATCACACGACGGTCGTGGCTTAAACTCCGCAAGAGCCTGTGTTTCGAGTTTTGACCCTGGCAAGTGCCGGGATGAATATCCCAGGCATCACAGCAAGCCCGAATCCCTGATGGTGTTCTGCTGCGGCAAACGAAGCTGGGATGCCCACGTTCGTTCCTCGGGTGCACATGAGACGCACAGGAGGCAGGACAAGGGGTACGAACAAACGTTTGCAACGGCACAGCTTCAGCAAGAATCTGCCTGAGTTCGTTACGCTAAACTCGTCACAGGCATATCTGGTCTTGAACACAGGTGCAAGCACACAGAAGACTTGACCTGACCCCGAGGGAGCGAGCTTACTTTCAATCTCAGCTTCACCTGGCAAGCCTGACAGAACAAGGAAGCTCCCGGCTCGTGACATCGTACGACTATGCTCAAAGCAACGCGCCCACGAGGTCAGAAGTCACTCAGCCTCGACACTATGCCCTCCCACTGCACAAAGCCGGGGCTCATGTTGTGTGGTGGGTTCGGGATGACATAGGCAAATCTGTTCTCCGTGCACTGCGAGCCCGGGTATACATACTCCACGTTGGAGAGCAGTTGGTCCACCTGCCATGACAATGCAAAACATGCGTCGACACAATTACCATCTCAGGCGATGACAGCAGCAAACAGAAGCGCTTGCAGTCCAACTGGCGACGCTATCTCCTACAAAATGACGTTGCACCTTCGGCCAGTTCCTAGGTAGTGCCATAGTGCCTGGTTGAGCAGCCGCCTCACTTCCTTCTTTGTCGGGACGTCATCTTTCCCAAACCATCTCGCCCTGACTCGGCGCAAGTCACACGGTGCTCGGGCATGCCGCGCACGAACACGAGCGTGATGCTTTGCTGGCCGAGTATCAGCTCATCATCTGCCTGCAGCGACACGACTGCCCCAAACTCAACAGCACCCTCGTCACAGGCAGCCTTTGCACGGTCTCCACTAGGCAGGAGAACGAGAACCGACATCCCGTCAGCACCTTAGCAGTGGTGATGGAACGGGTAGCCGTTGCCATATACGCTTGCCTCAGCTCGCTTGAATTTACCCGCTGGCCGGACAAACAATCGGGTACAGACAGTATCATCGCCATGGACGGTTCTGAAATTATTTGCAAGGGATAGTGGAGACAACAGTCACCAGCTCGAACACCAAGTCCAACAACCAGTCTTCTGAAGCAAAGAAGCGCCCGGATGGCATTCTTCTGGACTTGGTCTTCCCAGTTCGCCCTGCGCAGGGTGTTGGAAGCTTGCCGTAATAGAGAGACAGAAGCCCAACGCACGGTAGCTCCGGCACAAACGCGTCTGTGCTTCTTCCCCACAACACAACGACTGAAACCTGAAGCAGCTTTGACTTTCGAGTCGCCCGATCTTCTGTTCCAGATGTGGCTGCCGGGTTTTGCTCGGAAAGGGTGCCGTTGTGACTCGCCCCTCTGCCGTACCCGGCCTGGCTGTCTCCAGTAAGGAGGTTGCACTGGATGCAGATGACACCTGCCAAAAGGACAAATGTGATCTCAGAGGGGCGAACCGCTCGATGTCACAGATCAAGGCTGAGCGCTCTAAACGAGGCCTGGATGTTGTTCAGCGGGTAGATGCGAAAGAGATTCGCGATGGCCTTGTCAAGAACCAAGTACCGGGTTGAACATGGAAGACTGTCGGTTTTTGAAACGGCTATTCTGCTGCTTTGTGAGAAAACCTCGTATGGTCCCTTGAGAAACCCGAGAAAGCAAGTGCCACCAGGCTGCCACCCTGATTGCATCTGCCGAGGATTCCGGATAGTCCAACGCATCTAACCTCTCAGCCGCACGAAATCCGTTGTGCGCCGAAGGCTGCACTACGTCGAAGACGAACTACTACGCCTGGCGGCGCCTGCTGATCCTGCTGCTGCTGGACTCTCGCTGCTTGGCGGACCTATCTCCTTTTTTCAACCGCTCTCCGCTGGCGACTCTGTGCCATTGGATTCTGTCAGAAGACACCAAGCCACGTAGTGTAGGCTTCGCAGTTGCTTCAACTCTCTTCCTTAACTAGTTATTTACCCACCTCAGCCGTCTGTCGCCGAGGGTCGACGTATGCGTTAAGCATGTGACCACAAAAAATATGCCGCACCTAGCAACTGGCGATGCACGGCCAGCTGGCTAGGGAGCCTGGAGCCAGCGATTCCGCAAATTACCGGAGCCTTCGTCGGCGTCTTCCAACGGCGTGTGGGAATAAAGCGTCTGATGGCATCTACCCTTTGGCAAATGCTCGCCCAGTGCCCGACCGGCAGGAAGTTTCAGTGCCAGCGGCCAGAGGCCCCAGACGTGCGAGAGCAAAGGCTGATTGAGGGCGCTTGCCGGGTCCTCGAACATGACTGAGGCCCGTCAGTGCCAGGGGCAAGATGCATAAGAAGTTGTGCTGCTTGAGCAGGCCACCTGCTTCACTGCAGGCATCCGTCGCTGAGGCCAGAATTTCAATTGTAGCCGCCACCAACTCCTGATCCGGTGGCTCGTACTCTTCAGGGTTTGGCCTGAAGATCTGCATGGAGTAACCGACCTCGTTCACGACCCAAACAGCCGTGTCCATTCGAGGCCAAATCCCTCCTAAGACCTCCAAAAGAAGCTCTGCAAAATCAGTCCCAGCACGGCATGCCCTCGTTAACTGATGAACAGCTCCGGTGAAGCACCAACGGCGCCGGCCAGGCACGGGAAGAGATTTCGCAAGGTGCTGGCCTTGTGCATATCTAAGCACAGGCGATGAAGGTCTGGAAGATGTTCTCCATCGTTCTCCGTGAAATTATTGACAGGCCCGCCTGCAAGCCGACTTGTTAAGAGGGGCTGCAGCCTCTACGTGCTTGTTCCGCTCCCGGCAAGGTTCCTAGATGGCGCACATCACCACGGGCAATGTTCCGCTGACGGGCATGATGATGCCGAGCAGAAGCTTTGTCAATCTCAGACAGGCTGCACTTCGCAAAAAGGGCTGCTCTGACGTAAAGCTTTGAGAGGCACTGGCACTGGCACCAAACCAAGGGCCTGGATGCCACGTCTTGCTGTTTCCATCAAGTGCACGTCCATCGCCATCATGTCTGATGAGCTGCAGACCAAGTTCGCAAGAACGACCTTGGTCTTGGTGAGCTCAGGAAGGTTCTGCTGCGGGAGTGGATGTCGTGTTGAAGCCTCTGAAGCCACTCTCCAAACTGCCAACGGTTCACGCCGAACATCCTCGTCAGCATGTTGTCCAGCGCGGAGCATTAACCACGTGATCCTGCGGCAACACGACCAAGCACGGCTCGATGACAGCAAGATCTTGGTGGCTCAGCGCCTTTGTCACTTGATGTCACTTGCATCACTTGCATGCATAAAAATGGCTCTGCTGCTTGGTTAAAAAACAAACCTCTTTGTTCTGCTTCAGTAAGTTCTTCAGGTGGATGCCGGCACTCTGCCGTATATGGATGGACTTCTCGAAGACTTCGAGCTCGACAAAGATCCTCGACAAAGCCACCAGGAAGTCTGTCCAAGCTGCTGCATCGAATCAAGACCTTCTTTTGAAGATCACCATTAGGCACAAGCGAAGCCTCCAAGAGACCGCAGATCTGCTCCGTTTCTGCGGAGCCCACCTCTGGGCAGCCGGGTTTGAGCCCAGCTTAGTCGCCGGGCCCCAGCGTCGCCATCGCAAGGCTCATGGCGCCGGACTCCCACTGGAGTGCGAAAGCACTCCAAACGTCAAAATCTAGCCAGCCTCGCGGCGTGGCCTAGTTTAGGAACCCATAAAGGACATAAGCATAAGCACTTTATAGGGATATCCCTACCTTATTTATTGGGCTTCATTATAAGGGGATTTATATGGGATATCCCTATCCTAATTTTTGCTTATGTGCTTTTTTGGGGCCCTACTAGTGGCCTTGCTGTGTACTCGGTATGCTCGTAGGCGAATGCTTCTCCGACAGACAGGACTCTGGTCGAGCCTGGAGCCGCAGGCTTGCACAGCATACGGGGTTCGACTCTCCAGCACTCAGACACAGACACACCTGGCTTGCAACGGACTGATATCTGAATCTGCTCACAGCGAGGCTGCAGATGCTACGGCCGGCATCGCAACCAAGGAACACTGCCAGGTCGTCAGGAGTCGTTGCCGTCTGATTTGCGAGAAGCTCCTGGGGCAGACAGAGGCTGCAGATTTGGAGGCTCAATTTTGGCCTGAATCTTGAAGGCTACTTGCGCTTGCGTTGGGAACTCTCTTGTGGACTGTCACGGACTGGTCGCCGCGAGCTCTAGCTTGTGCATGCCCTGACATTGTTATAATCATGTCCAACATGCACGACAATTGCGCACGCCACATCTGGACTCCAACCGCAGTCACCAGCACCTTGTACTTTGCCACGTCAGTGTTGGCTTCATCTGCCAGGCTGCAGGCTGCGATAAGGGATGGCGACGAAACTTCAGATGCAAGCGAGACAAAGTGCTATGCTGACTGTTGGAGCAGCGGTGGCGCAAGGAATGGGGCTATGATGCTGGGGTTAGCGAACTACCCCGTTCTCCGCAGCGCAGTTGCTCGGCCTCGCTTTGCCAGCTCCTGGCTTCCCTCGCCATAGACCTGACACTGCCACGAGCAGCGGCTTGCGTACCAAGCGCACGCGCTGAAGGAGCTCAGACGGTGAGTTGAAGAAAGAATTACGATTGACTTGAATCTAGACATTGCTGACAGGCTCGCCACTGTTGTGTTCGAGGCTCCGCCTGACCCCAGATCGTGATGTCTAAAGTCTAAGGCCTGAGGTCAACAACCTTGAAAGAAGCCGCCGGTCGGGCCCGGCCTGCTCTGCCGGCAGATTGTCTTCCAGTGCGCTCCTGCAAAAATGCACCCCATCTACGGAGGAAGAAGCAAAAAATGCTTTCGTGCAACTTTCGTGCACTTGCGCCTGTTGTGAAAGAGTCTGATGCGACTCTGCAGCCCGAGCTCTTAGGCAGATAGTCCTTGTGCTGGCTCCGAGCGCCGTATCCTGATCGTTACGTTTCCAAGCTTGAAGCATCTGGCTCTACTTGTCGCAGGTATTCGAGAAAGTCGTTAAGACGCTCAGTGTTTACACGTAGCCAGCCTGGTATGGAAACCATACTCAGTCTGTGACAACCAAACACGCCTCCCATATTCCTAGGTTCTCTTCACGTCCACATTCGTGGTGTTAGGGACTGAAGTGTAGGTTGGGTTCCGGACTGCTGCCTTTTTGCAGGTGGCCCGACATGATCAAGATTGAAAATAAGATCCCTGTGCTAGAGTCTTGGACTCTTCCCCAGTTGCTGAGCAAGAACGGGCCGAACGAGCTCCGGTGTGTTCCAAAAGACTGGGCGCAGCATTTCTTGGGCTTAAACAGTCAGTAAGCTTTGCCCCAGAGGGGCCTGTAGCATAGTCTAAGTATACCAGGATACCCTCAAAAGACAACTAACACAGCCACTTGGAGCGACTTTTCATCCGAGGTGCTGAGACATCAATGTCGCAGACGGCTTTCGTCTGACCGTGTGGGATGTAGCATGCCTGGCATCACAGTGTGCCATCGTTCACTTTCACTGAGGAGGCCTGTAGCCTCCAGCCTCCCTGCACATGCTTCGCGAAGCTCGTCGCAGGAACAAAGAGGCTGGATGCAACCGTGGATTGAAACAACGAGCCATACTTGCTGGCAAGATTGCTCAGCGACCCAGCAAAACAGAGTGGCAGCAGCATGCTGTGAATTGCAGACGAAGATGACATAGGTAATTACTTCGAGGTGCAATATCTGATGTTGGTGGCCGGCGTGCAGAGGGAATGCTGTCCACCACAGCTGCCTGGGTGCTCCAGACGATGCGCAAAGTGTGACATGTCCATCGCATCCACCGCTCCAACTTCATGGACTCGCACTGCTTCTTCAAACTGCAACACCACCTCGCATTCATCCTCACAGGTCTGGATCCCCCCAATGCTGGTCATCATCTTGCAAGCCACTGAAATTACTAGCAGCAGCGAACAACTGGCACCAGGAGTACATGGCCTTTGCACATGCCTGCGCCCATAAGGACGAGAACATTTAGTGCAAGCGGAGCAGCGCAAAGCTCTACGCAGTCCACCGCGAATGCCTGTCGAAGCCGTGATGTCTCGTCTAGCGTTTGCAACAGCTTGAGAGCACTCATGTCGCCCTGTAAGCGCAGGAGCTCTTCCGAAAGGCAAAGGTCCAACAGCAGCTCTGGATGGGGGCTATGAGGCTGGAGGCCGGAGTTCGGAGCAAGCAAGGTCCTTCATTGCCAGGAGGCGGGGTGGCTCGTGTTTTTCCTATCTAGCGTATAATTCCACACTGCTGGGCGCAAAAGACCTTGTTGAGATGTCCGGGCTACGACGGCTACGAGTCAGTTCTGATGCAGCCCCAACGCACGCAGACTGACAAACCAGGCACAACTAAAGACCAACAACGCTTACCAACTGCCTTCCAGGATACAACCAAGGCAGTGGACTACGGTCTTATCATTATCAGCTCTGAACCTGCCCTGTTCCGGGCTAGTCCGGCCCTCGCCGCAGGGGCAGGCAAGGATTCATCCGGCCGGCACTCTCAAACTACTGGAACAAGCGAAGCACATCTCGGGGGGCTTTGCAAGGGGGCGCTATGGCAAAGCCTGAGAGGCCTCAATCGGAGAATCGCCCCCCCTTTCCCGCTCTGCTTTAAAACTGCGCTGCCTTTCTCGCCAGGGCTTTCGGATCCTCCTGGAAGACAAGGAACCAGAAATAAGGTCAAACATTGCCACAAGGAGCATGAGTAACCACGATCGCACCCCTCCCTCCATCTGTCCCTCCCTCACGTGCTCGAGTCGGTTGCCATGGGGGTTTGACAAAAAATGCTTCTCTACGTTTGGGATCAAGCAAACCTAGCAGCCGTCTCAAGCCTCAGCCGATGCTTTCCTCTGCCATACTATGCTTGGACAACAGGGTTTGTAGGGTTGACGATGGTGTTGGAGTTGCAACAATGTATGTTCCACCACCTTGAGTCAACACTGATTCGATGTGGATGTCTTGTCCAAAACATGACAGCATACTGATACAAGGAATAAAAAAACATGCTTTCTAATGAACATTGTGCTGTATACTTTGATTAAAGCTTAGGGTAAATACCTTTATTAATACAGTATATTGAAGCTCTCTCATATCATTTGACTGAGAGAGTACTGCAACAAACTGTTTTTGTCTTGCTGCCTCACAAAAAATATAGCGCATCACACTGCCGAGAGCATAAAGACGGCTTCAGAACGAAATGACCCGACCTGGATCCAAGGATGTCTTGGAGGAACCCTCAACCCTAAAACCCCACCATAAGACTGTTTTGGGTGACTCTCACTGCAATGCATTCGGGTCTAGGGTGCTGGGCTTCTTGGGGGTTAGGTTGCGGCTCAGGCAACGGCAGAAGACATGTACAAAGCCCCTGGGAACAAGCCACGGGATGAGCTCCATGGAACTCCAGAGTAAGACTGGCTGTGGGCTGTCCTCTTTGTTCTTGAGGCCCAATCCTTCCAGGAACCTCAGAATCTGTGTACGGTTCAGGGCTCAAGGGCTGCAAGAACTGGGGCCGGTAGCCTTTCACAACTGAAGTGCCGACAAGAACAAATAGAAACCACCCCACTTGCACACTACACCCGTAACACCCGTACCCCAAACCCACCCATGTATCAAAAACCAACCAGTCGATTGTTCGATTGTATCTGAACCATTATGCCCCAAGCATGCCTGTGCTGCACCTCACCTTTTGGCACCAGGCCAAAACGCGGGCCGTAAATGCAAACGGCCTTGAGATTAGCATCCTGCATGATCCTTTGTAATTGCAGCGAAACATGTCCACATCATGAGGTACATGGCATCTAACATTGTGATTCTCATGAGCTGCGGCTCAGCTGTGACTGAAGCTGTTCAGGGCTGTGGACTTGCAAATGTTTGCTGATCTGACCACCCCATAAAAAAAAAAGCCTGCATTGCAGTTTCGCAAAGGAGCTCTCGAACGGAGCGGCGTGAAACCATCATTTGCTCCGAAAGCTCGGCGGCATGCACCACCTGCGACGAGACGTCTGGGGGTTGGGCACGGCTTCATTGAACGAACTTGGCCTGTGGATTTGCCATGACTTGCCACAACATTCGGTAGATGGATCAGCGGACGGCAGCGCATCAAACACGTCGTTATTCTCGCGTCTCCTCTAAAATGCATCATCTAGTGTATGTTCTGGTCATATGTACGGTCATACAGCATAACAGAACATAACATAATGAACTACATTAAAAATAAAATAGAACACTATGCAACACAACACGGTGGACAATTATATACTATACCATCAAAGCATGTGCACCTGCGCGGATCTGTCAGCCGTGGAGTTGTAGTACTCAGAAGTCAGCTTGTTGACTCCCGTGCCTCAGTTGATGCCTATCGCACCGTGTTAAAACTATCTTGGGAACGTAGGGAAGCAGTGCCTGACTCCTGTTGTGAAGCTAGTATTTGACGGTCGCTTGCTACCGCCATCCCTTTGCTGTTGTATCCTCGAATACTCCCAGTCGTCCGAATGCGCTAATTTGTCAGATATCTCTTGCAATCTGGTCGTGAGTCTCAGGTGTCTCGTGTAAAGCCTGGGGTCCAGTCTCTAGTCTCGTCTTGTCTCAAGGTTTGGTGTCTTGGGTCTCGCGTCTCGGGTCGATACCATGCCGTCTCGCCCGTCGTGGACGGGGTGGCGGGCATTTGCATTAGCTCGTGATTCCGAGTCACCATGCCGCATCCTAGGGTCGCATATCCTCGTCTTTGCATAGGCCTATCGAGACTTACAATCAGTAGCGTGCGATTACTTGCTGGAACTGCGACAATTAGCGCAAGTGTTCATGTCATCGCTACCTTGTATGCACTACCACTAGAGCTACTCCGATAAGTGTTCGTCTGTAGATGCTGAGTTGCTTTCCTCACTTCGGCTCGCTCTCTCTTTTCTGATTTCGGCTTGCCACTTTTGCTACGAGTACGGTTCCTAGTGTATGCATGTATGTATATATTACACATGTATACACATATCTATGTATGTATCTCTCTTTATCTACATATATACTTATATTACATATCCATATACATACATACATACATACATACATACATACATACATACATACATACATACATACACACACCTCTACGTGTATATACATACAGTAGAAGCCCAAAAGTTGGAAACCCAGTAGCCTCAATCCTTAAGAGCAATGTAGAAGGAGTCCCAGCACTATTTGTCCTTAATCCGGTTTTCAACTTTTTGGTTTCCTATATATATATATACATATCTGTATATTGTCATGATTTGGCAGTTAAAAAGGAAGGGTCTGACGCTGCAGCAGTGTGACAGGTCTCCTCAACAATGGCTGCATCACACAATGCCGGATGAGGGCCG
Source organism: Symbiodinium sp. CCMP2456 (assembly GCA_905221635.1). Taxonomy (NCBI): domain Eukaryota; class Dinophyceae; order Suessiales; family Symbiodiniaceae; genus Symbiodinium; species Symbiodinium sp. CCMP2456. The sequence goes on along the minus strand of CAJNDV010024969.1, from coordinate 36,348 downwards.
TCTTCATACCTCCGGGCAAGCGATGGCTTGGTGGATTTGCAAACCATTCGGAACGACAACAGTTTATGTTTATGATAGGCATGGTTTGGTCAGCTTCTGTGTCCCTCTCCATGCGGTTTCTGGGGCAGGCAACACAGTAGCATGTGTTCGACGATGAAGCCGTTGAATTGAATGGCGCTGGAGCCGGTGCATTAGCAGGATTTCGCGTCTTTCAACAGGAATGCGAGACCTGGGCCCGGAAAGTTGGGACCACTGAAGGCCACAGGCCCAGCCTCTTCTTGCCTGACAGCTGGAGCGCTTGCAGAGCGCAACTGCCATCCTGGCATTCGTCGTTCTCCGCAAGCCAATCTCCTGTACATGTAATTTCGACTCAAACAGCTGGGACTGCCGGGCGAGGTGGGTCCGGAAACCTTCGGGTCATGGGATCACTGCCACAGGGCCCGTGCATCTCACTCTGTACTGCTTCTCATGAACTCACCTTGTGCAGCTGGGGAGGCTAGCAGCGTCAGCAGCAAATATCTGAAGCACCTGCGGCGAGCTGGCTCGATAGTTGCACGCATCGACAGACACTCTGCCACCCTCCTACCACTACCACTACCACGGCCACG
>CAJNDV010024969.1:25155-35589 GCA_905221635.1 Symbiodinium sp. CCMP2456 | reverse complement strand
TACTACTACTACTACTACTACCTGCCAATGCCACTGCTACTTGCAAGCATGGCAAATGAAACCTGCACCATTATCCGGGGCCTCAAGGGTTTCGCAGCCGCCATATGGACAATCAAGCGATGTTAGCCTCAAGCGTCGAGATCAGCACAACCGACTATTGGAAGCTCGGGCCTGTTGGGGGAAGTTGTGGACAGCTTGGCACTAGCGCATTGGAAAAGCTGTCGCGTTGCCTGAGAGGCAGTTAGTGCAGCCATGCGGCACGTAGTGTAAAAGAGCACGTGAAGGGAACATTTTCTTGAGCCAATGAAAGCATGAGCGAATTTTGCGACAGCCAAATCTTCCAATTCTACGTGGCATATTCGACGTTGCACGACCTGCCGAAATGCTTTGAAAGACTTGTGGCGGCAGAAGCATGGCCTCCTGGTACCAAGTTTGCTGGGCCATCTCGGTCTGACCCACCTGAATTTTGGCTCGCGCATGGCAGTCTCGGAAGTCTGTACTCGGGAGAAAGTGGGAGCTTCAAAGCACATTCAGGCAGACGTAGGAAGAAGCAAGTTCATGTCGGCAGCTGTCTGAAGGCTCCTGAAGTCCATTTCCGGTGTTGGCTTGCCGCCCCAAAGGTCCTAAGGCACTGTCCCAGCCTGCACGGTGAAAGCGAAGCTGAGCCGGGGAGCGACCCTCGGCCACACAGCTGTGCGACGCACTGATGCAAAGGAACCGCAGCAAGCATCGTCGGTATCATGGTGATCATCAACAGCACCGCAAATGCGCACAGTTCCACCAGCAATGTTTATCTTGCAGGCCATCGTTACCGATCATACGCAGCAGGTTGTCGCAACCAACTTTCCAGACTCTGCAGGGGTACAAACGAGCCAGAAAACTCACTACGATCGCATCCATCACCGGCATCACCACGGTGATGCAATCAAGATTATGACCACTGCGGGGTTGGAAATGGGAACTGCTTCCTCCTCATACTGGTCGCTCATGAGCATCATCAAAGACCTCCCCCGCCACCATCCCCATCGTCATGATCATCGTCATCATCATCATCATCATCATCATCATCAGCATCATCGTCATCATCACCACATCACAACAACCATCCTCGGCACCAGCAAAGTCACTATCATCGCCGGCCTCATCACCACAAGGATGATGGACACCGTCATCCCTGCCAGCCTCATCACGAGCATCACCATCATCTCGCTAGCAGCATCATCGACATAGCGACCAGCATCTGTGACAGCGGCCCTCCTTCAACATTGAAATCATCATCATGGCCACCAGCATCATCAGGAGCAGAAGTGCAGCATAGGCATAGACACCAACACCAGCACAAGTCTCACCCTCAGTATGTTCAAGCAGCAACAGCAACAACAGCAGCCACAGCAACAGCAACCACAGCCGAAGCCACAGCTACAGCCCCAACCACGACGACGACGACCACAGCAACAAAAACAACAACAACAACAACATTCATTCATTCACACGCAGCGGGAGAAGTTGTCCTTGGGGTGAAATACATCCTCGCTTTGCGAGTAACCGAGTAACCACCACAAAGCAGCAACAGCAGCAGCAACAACAACAACAACAAACAAAAACAAAACCTACCGTTGTTGCTGGGCTGCAAATCCGGGGCCTAGCAACCGCCTGAACCTGGGCACAGCGTGTTGAAGACAGGTGGCTCAGCCCAGAAGTAGATGACAGAGTCACCCTGCGAGCATAGGGTCTCGTGCTGCTTCATGGCACCGATTGCTTTGTTACAGTAGAAGCCCAAAAGTTGGAAACCCAAGAGCCGCAATCCTTAAAGAGTAATGTTTAGGAAATCCCAGCACTAATTGTCCTTAATCCGGTTTCCAACTTTTCGGGGTTTACTATAGCTCAAGAGAAGCTACATTAAGAACATGTATAAATGTATAAACTCGTACATGGGACTGTCTGTGTGCTTGTGCGCTTTGTACTTTGAGCTGCGGGGAAGACCTGATATCCTCCAGTAACACATTTAGTATGCTGTATAGCACGCGGACCGCCGCATGAATGCAGTTGGTGGTCCAACGAAGAGGGCTGCATCTATGGCTGGTATGGGAGCTGACCACTTCCACACATCTGCCATCTGACTAGCATGACTAGCATAGGGCCCTCAGAACCGCATTTGCCAGTGCTGCAGCGCTGGAGATAGCAAATGCACATTCTTGTGGGTAACCGTTGTGGGTAAACAACTTTGGTAGACTACCGAATTAAACAGTATATCTAAACGATCATCCTTCATGAATTGAATTTCTGCATTTTCCGCCGCCTCAATGACGCCGAGAAATCATGAGAAATCAATCAACTACCAGATCAGTACAACCGAGGGTTCTGACCAAGAAGACTCAAGGGTACGTGTGTGCGTGTGTGTGTGTGTGTGCGCATGCACGTATGCATGCATGCGTGAGTGAATATGTCCACATACTAAAGAATATGTATATATATATACACACATATAGATGTATTTATACATATACACAGGTGTACGTGTGTATAGATACATAGATATTTATGTGTGTGTACATGTATAGAACAGTTATAAGTAGATACAACTTAGAACCAATAAGTATCGACAAACACAAACAGATGAATGAATGAATAAATGCATGCACCACGAATTAGACTGAAATATGTGTGTACATCTATACATATACGCATATGTATATATACATATACATATATACATATGTACATCTACGTATATATATATATATATATATCTGTGCATGTCTGTATGTCCGCGTGACGCTCTTTGCATATGCGTCTCTGTGCGTCTGTCTGTGTGCCTCTGTGTCTCTGTCTGTGTCGGTGCCGTGCGCACCTGTTCTTTGCATCTCCATGTGTGTGTGTGTATATATATATATATATATGTGTGCATGTGTATATATATATATATGTTTTGCGAGAGAGAGAGAGAGAGAGAGAGAGAGAGAGAGAGAGTGTGTGTGTGTGTCTGTCTGTCTTTCGTGGAGACATGACTTTGTGCTCTCGCACACGACAAGATGTGCATCTGTGCTTCTACACTTGCACAGCTTGCAGGTAGCTGAGCCCTGAAGGCTTGAGGAGAAATCGAACCATGTACGTATGTATGTAGGAATGCAGACATGCATGCCAGCATGTATGTGTGTGCGCACATATTTATACATACAAATGCATGTACGTACATACAGACACACATACCTACCATCATACATGTGTATATGGATATGGACGTCAAACACACACATATCATAATGTCACAAACTGTTGTGGACACCTGCCTTCGCTGCATCTCCATCGCCCGCTGGGTACAGTCCTTTCACCAACATGCACATAGCTGTTGAATGATGGCATTGAGCCTCGTGCACCGCTTCCCCACTAGGATAGTCTCCGCGCCGGAATGCCAGTGTCTTCCCTACCCGCAGAATCCTCTTCATTCGAAGACTCAATAGACTCAATAGACTCGACACTCTTCAGTAGCTGATTTTCTGCACCTCCCTGGTCGACTCAAGGCACAAGTCAGTGACGCGGAAACAAGAAGAGGGGCCCACAAAGAAAGCAAGACAGCCTGCTGATAAGATGTAATGACATGCCCTGGGGTGTTGATGTTTACATTCCTATCATGTGCTGTTCATTGACAGGAGTGATCTGTTGCGAGGGCGCACATGATTGTTGTGCACCATTGTTGGACACTTGCAGTATTGCATTGCGCAGGGTCTTGCCGCTACTGAGCACATGCCTCTTATTGCATGACTTGCAGTCTTAAGTATTGCACGTAGACTCCGGGCGTGTAACTCTGTCTGCTTCACCTCACATCACTCACTCATTGGGGCATAAAATAATCCTACACCTCAGCCTATGTATGTGATGTTGCAACTGTAGATTGACGAAGGCCAGCATGCACCAGGCTAACCACCATGCTCAAAACAGTCCTCAGCCGTTACCATGACAGCACTTGGCATGTCACAGATGAACAAGACGAATGCAGGAACTAGCCCCCGCATGGACTCGGTCCACCTCTCCCTCTCTTCTTTCCTTCCGCGAATATGGGGCAGTGTCTCTCCCTCTCACTCTCTCTCTCTCTCTCTCTCCTTTCAGTTTGGTTTTCAAGGCGAGCCCATGACTCGACTGAAAAACAAGAATGTACAACTAATACACAGTCCGTACTCCGTGTCAATGAGCCGTGGCCTGCCGCTTTTTGTCTGTTCTGCCAAGTTTCATGTTGCACTACGAAACCACCCACGCCAGCCCCTCTTTCTCTTGGCCGAAGCGGCGGAAGGTGATCTCCGCAAAGGGCCCCAAGGAGCTGCAGGAGCTGCACCAAAACTTCCTTGACCGTACTGTGCTCTGCTATCAAGTGCCATGATGCTCGTTTGGTCAGGAATGTATTATAGTACTACGGCCGCTGACAAGGTTCAAAGTGGTTCAAAGCTCTTGTTTTGCTTAAATCCACGGACGTGCACAAGCCGCGACAATTGCGACGTGCGGCTTTGCAACATGCACAGGCTGCGAGACGGGTCCCTCCCGGGGCTGTCCCCCACCGGTAAAAAGATGCGTGGTTCAGGTGCGTTTGCATGCAATGGCCGCGGTATTGTCTTCGGGTAGGAGTGATTGCGCACGAAGTTGGACCGTGGTTTGCTTCCGGCTCCACAGCATCCGATGGCCCAAGAGCCATGGTTTGGACAGGTTTCAGGCTCGAAGCTGCACAGTCGCTTTCTCTGCCTAGTCGCTATTTGCCGACATTTCGGACATCGAGGAAGGGGAGACCGTCGAATTGAGCATATCCTCAAATGCTGTGGTAATTCGACCCACAACGAAGGTGTGAGATTTTATCGTGTTGGCCATTCCAGTCTCTGCCTCAGCAGTTCTGGGAAGGATTGCCAAGTCAGAAACACCGTGCAGCTTAGACTCTGGCTTAGACTGATCCCCATGCTCGGTTTCCACGGGTGTGTTCCCGACTTCTGCGACAAAGCAAACAGATAGGTGAAGTACATAATTAACCTTCGCCAAGAGATAGGCACCAGAGCTTCTCTCAAGCCCGGAACCGGCACGGGACAAGTGAGCTACATCGGCTGCACGTGTTTTGGCTGCTTTGGTTCCTTCCTACGCAGGTTCTCCAAAATCATCTTACTCTGGCTCCCTGTTAGATCCTATTTATGAAGAAGACCCCAGACTTTCTCGTCGAAAGGCCGCCGTGGCCGCAGCTTCCAGCCCCCTCGTCGAGGTACATCCTGTGCAAGGATAGCCCTAACACCGCGGTTTGCAGTTATGACCATAATTTACCACAATACTGATCTCCCTTAGAATATACACTCCGGATAAGCGAGGGTGACAACTCTAGTCACTCGTGGGACTGCTTTCCTTGCTGTTGAGCTGCTAGCGCACTGTCTTTTCACAATACCTGCTCCATCCTATGACAGCAGACCCAGTTCTCCATGCGAGGCTCATCAGCCCGAGGACATTGATCGATCTTGACAAGGTTGGTTAAGGCAAAAATGTCCAACGAGGCATCATGATTCCGACTTTCAGTTTGCATTTGTTTGGAGGTGTCGCAGGGCCTTCACTCTGCCAATGCGCCACAGTCATCCCCGATCGCACACTTGCTTCATCATAATGCTCTCCGCTGCCTTTATGTCACATCTTTCTGTCACATCAGTGTCTCCGGAATGCCGGCACTCGCAGTCATTCTTGCATCCTTCCCTTTCGCGGCATTCATGGCTTTGGTTGCTGATGTGGCCAAACGCCCAAGCTCGGAGGGGAGACCCGATCCATAAGAGCTCAGAGCCCGTAAGGATGTCTTAAACAAGGTCCCAAAGACACGCTGCGCTTGAGGAACCTTTTAAGGAAGCTTCGGGTCTAGTTTTGCTAGCTGGCACAGGTCAGTTCAGAACTCTTCGGAGGCAAGTGAAGCTTCTTGTTTTGTCCCAAAGCACCTTTTGAAGCCTACATGCATATTATAATAGAAAGTGTAGGGGCGTCAACGCGCTACTAACCATGTAGTTTGCTCTTTCCGGCATATGCCACCACACCAGTCACGAAAACCCCAGACAAATTCACGATGATGCTTTGTTTCGCAGCAATCAGCTGTTCCTGCCTGTGCCAGCAGCGGCAGCGCATCGGGAATTTCCCAACTTGCAACCACCTGCAAAGCTTAAATCAATCAAAAGGCTGATGTTAGGTGCTAGCTGCCATCTCCCGTACAGAGAAAGAGTGGCTCAGTCTCACGCATGTCTCTGCAGCAGCACATCGTCCATCGAGCTCCTTTCTGCATGGCCGCTGTGAAACATCAGAAGCACGTCGAGAGTGCTCAAATGTCCAAGGAGAGTTGGAAGGCTGATCAGCGGGGTTCTCCTCTGCACTTCCAACATTACCGGAAGCCTCTCTGATCATTTTGTCTGTCATGTCTCTGACCCCCTCGATGGAAGCTCCCTCGGGTCAAGAGCCCCACGGAAGCCTCACGGATTCAAACTGTTATAGGTCTGGCCATCAGCTCACCAACAAAACTCAACACTCTCTGAACCGAAACAAAAGCCAAACAATGCCCTTCAAAGCCGCCGTACTTTCCGGAAGGTACCCAGGATGACAGTCGAGGCCCAGGCTGCAGCTGGCTCAGCTTCGCTAGGAGGCCTCGAAGCTTCGCTAAGTCCCGGCTGTGCACCTGAGGCCAGGCTTCGCCCGCTAGTATCGGGGCCTCAGCAACTAGAATGGGCTTTCGGTGGTTCACTAAACTTCATTTTTTGACCCCTGTATGCCTACATTATGCATCCCTTCACTTCGACTCGAGATGGCATCAAAGGCCTTTGGTCGTCCGTGCGAGGAAGGCGGCCTGCACTTTCGCTCAGCACTCGTCTGAATGCAGCGAGCATGACTCGCACTGCTTGCGCATGGGATCGGCTGTGCATCCCTTGGCTTCCGCTGCCTGACAATGCGCCCTCGATCGAGGGCAACATCGAGACGATGTTGATGCAACGATTCTTCGACCTAGGCAGTCTCGACTCATTGAAAGGTCGCGGCCTGTCTGTCTGGAACCATCACATTGCTGCACGTGCGCGATGGCATGGGTGGTGGCAGGTAGGAGCGCCGCGAAAAAAACACCTCTGTCGCTTTCGCTCACTCGCGCCTTCGTTCTCTACATAATAACACCAGAACTCTGAAATACTAAATTGCAGAATCTAGCAGCCTTCTGCAAAAATGATACTTGGGGAAACAGAGCATGTGTGAGGTAAGGCTCACGAAACTTACGAAGCATGCTGTTCCGAGGCATGCCGTCATATCAGCCGTCACCGTCGGCACCATCACGATCATACCTATGTAGTTGTCCACTTATCGAACTGTCACATAGTCATACTTATGTGGGTTTTTGATTCGTGCATGCGTATTTCTTCATTCTTTCAGCAATTCATTAATTAATTCATCCGTTTCAATCCAATCCACTCCTTCATTCCATACTCACTCTGTCCTCTAACCCATGTCACTTCATTTCAATTCATTTCAACTCATTTCAGTACATTTGATTGCATTTCAGTAGCATGCTAGGTCAGTAGATTCCGTAGCAGTTCATGTTTTTTCCTCCATATCGTCCATTCATGTGTGTCTGTATGGATGTGTCTGTGTATGTATTACCAATATGTGTAAATGCCTGCGCACATGTGCATGCATCCGTCCTTGGAATAACACTGGAGGCTAGTGGTCACATCTGCCCTGTTGGAACGAGAATCGGATCCATCGCAAGCAATACCGGGCACCACGCACTACAGAACTTGGCTGCGCACTTAGATATTTTGCCGCTCTGAAGGCCCGGACGAAATCGGCCGATCGTTGAACACGTCTGCAGAGTGCCGCGTAGGGATCGGCAAGTCCCAGGGCCTGAGTGGCTGGGTCTGGCCGTAGCAGTGTCCGTAGTCTCCATGCCAGGTCAACGAACCGCAGACTTTGACAAATTGGAGACGCGACACGAGCGCGTGCAAGCTGCCATCCGCCTCTCCCTCCCATTTTTGCCGAGTTTCCTCCATTAAGCTTGTGGAGTCCTTGAGACAGGCACGAAGTTGTAGGGTCAGTCTTGGGGACGTGAACCACACTGCATATATCTAGCTTATCTAGCAACCCCACACCGCCACACGGTGTTCACAGATATGCAATGTCACCACAGGTATCACGTTCCTTCCCGGACAAGCCATGGGAACATGACTGCCGAGCCTTGCAGCAATGGCTGATCCGTGCCGGATCCTCCAAAGCGGCCTCCTGCAACGGACCCAGTCGATCGACCAGGATTGCGACTGCCCGTTGAAGCACTTTATTACCAGTGCCCGGGGCTCACCACGCAGCTGACTCCCCGCGCACAAGTCTCCGGATGCAGGTCCCTTCGCGCTTTCGCTTCCTTGTCCTCGCCCTCGGCGAGGTCAAGGACATGGACATTCAAGCCTGGAGTCGGACGGCTTCGAGCCCCAATCGCACCGGGTGCCGCTTAACGGAGCATCTACAAGTACGGTGCCTGAGTGACCCCTGAAAGATGGAAGTCGTTACGGAATGAGCGGCTGAGGTTTGCCCACGGCTGGCCTGGTGGGCTGCTCGAGTACTCGGGGCTCTCGGCTGCCTCTCATCGTGCACGAAACTCAAAAATTTAAATTGAGCAAAGTACAAGGGGCGCTGGCCGAAGGATTGAAGCAACGTGAAGCAGCCAGGACGTCGTTTGCAGGAATTGTGACCGTTAAGCACCACAGGCAAAACAGCTGCTGGAGAGACCTGGCGTACTTGCCGACCCAAGTCTTCCAACCCGAAACCACACAATAAGCATAAGCACCACACCGACAGCTTTCTGATGACGATGGTGACGTGATGAAGTGAAGAATGCAGGTGCAGGAGGCGGATGTCCGCTGCTGTCGCACATATAACTGTCGCTGCTGACGTTCTCGCTCTCTGTGATTGCGATGCCCATCGTCAGCTTAGCGACCCTAAGTCCAGATCCTCACGTAGTGCAAGGCCTTCGCATCTGGCGGTTGGCGGCCTGCGAGGCGCTTGAGCTTGGCTGGGCATGGCAACATCCTCCAGCCCAGCCTAATCTATGTTTAAGTATGCACGACACACAATACATCGCGAGGCCAAAAGTTTGACCTACTAGACCTGTCTTGCTTTAAGACGTCTTGCGGAGTAGTGGAGTACCGAGAAGTGCGATTTACGTGGCCTGGCCTTTTAAATACGTCAATGTTCCGGAGAAATAGCCGGTGGTCCTGTTTGTTAGGATTCTATGGGGGAATGGGGGCCTGTGCTCGACGAAACAAGGAGTAGGTCAAACTTTCGTCCTACTGCAGTACAGACGAACGTGCGCAAGACCACATCGAAATCTGGCGACCTCTCAGCTTGGAAGCCACCCGGCAGGGAGGTCCAATCGCCTGAGGAGGAAGAATGCGCATGATTTGAGATTGTAGGTGTAGAGCTATTACGGCATGGAGTATGGTGAGTTCTCTCCCCCTACAGACATTGGCTGGACTGGAAAGGAAAGGCTGCACGTCCCTGGAACATCCACGGGCCTCAGCAGTCCTGGGCCGCGCTGGAATCCGGAAGGTACGGACACCAGAATACCTCAAGGGATTTTGCGCTGAGCCATGAGCCATGTCAAGCCGTAAGTCCAAGCAATGACGGCTTGCCGGGGCCCCAGCGGCGGAAGGCTGCGAACCTCCACCTAGCGAAGCAAAAGCATCTCGCCAGCAACAAATCCTTGAAGTGGGTGGGGTTGAAAGCTGCTTTAGCTACCAGGTGTATCAACGGCACAATCCCGAACGAGATAAGCGTAAGAAAAGCACCAGTTTCGGGATGCAAGCTGATATTGCCTGTTGCTCTAGTATCTCTTCGACTTAAAAACCTCATCGCCCTTTTGGGTACGATTGCTTTGCTCCTATTGCCACTCCTTCCACGTTTTTCACCCGTTATTGCGTTCTTGAAGAAATTTCATTGCGTTGCTACTCTGTGATTGCTGCTTCAACACATTGGTTTCTAGAAGGCCCCAGCTATGCCGCTATGCAGCCTGCATCTAACAGACGGGAATTTCGTAGGTAACGAAAACCTGAACTACTTTTCTGCTTGTTGCAGTCTTGCCTGCATTGTGGGCTCCCGGATTCCGAGTCCCGAGGCTCCTTCAGCAAGACCCGGGATCCAGAAGCCTTGCTTATCTGCTCCTGATGCTGGGATCCTGAGCCCGACGTTCCCAAAGGCTGGGCAAAAAAGCAAGCAGCCGGCAATTCCAAATCCCGAAACTCACACCTGCTTCTTTAACTTGGCCTGTCTCCTTGTCGAGCCTGCAGGGTTTCGCCGGTTTCCTCGGTCACCAAGATCGCCGCCTCCGTAAGTCTGTAGGAATCGGAACGCGAAGTAGGCATGACGGAAAGCGTTGCACAACCATTGACGACAAGTCTCGCTTCTACAGCAGAC
>CAJNDV010024969.1:6047-25055 GCA_905221635.1 Symbiodinium sp. CCMP2456 | reverse complement strand
AGGTGCACACGTGCACTAACCGACAATGCCGTTGCGGGGGCGGTGGTCAGTGACTGTGCGTGGTGACGGGGTGGCGTTGAATGGCGAGGGTGATGGTAGCAGTGCCGGGGGAGGCGGGCAAGTCGAAGCTTCAACTCGAACAGCCTCAGCATAGCATGACCCCTGCAGCAATGTGCCGATCGCCACTGTGTCACTAGGTGCCAGCACGGGCAATAAAGAATGTTCTGTTGAGCGCAGAATGCTTTTCGACGTCCTAGCGCTGCCTGGACGTCTGCATCGCTCACCAAGGCCTGTCGACGCCCGTCTCCACGGACAAGGAGCGGAACTGCCTTCACAGCTAGTAATATCTCCGCAAGCTAGCCAAATGGGGCATGCGAAACACACACGTAACCCCGCACGTAGACACAAGCATGTGCCGGGACGGGCCTGCACCGGAGGAAAGCTAAGCATGCCCCATGCGCACAGCATATGTCAGGATTTGGGCTCATGTGGTTTCGACCTCTATAAACCGGCTCGATGGGTCCTCGGATTTTCTTCGGGGCTGACTGCTTCGGGCCTGGCTGTCGATGGATAGCCACTCCTGGCAATCTGGCAGTGCCAGAGCTCTATGCAATGCAGAGACCACGTGTTGACGACTGACGCCTAGTCTAGTCGGAGTGCTTAGCTAGCTGCCAGCTTCTTCAAGCAACGGACTTGGTGAATGCCAGCTAGACGACCCACAACAGTCGGGCGACTGCAAGAGAACACCCGTGGGCTACTTGCTGCTTCTGGAATTGGGACGAAAGGTCGGCTGCTGGAGCTTTGTCAGCGGCCCAGCAACTCCAACTTACTGTTGAGTTCATTTTAGTAAACGCCCCCTCAACTAAAGAAACGCAAATCCGGAAACTCAATTATCACCCCCCCCTCAACTAAAACACTAGCGCTAAAACTCAATCAGAATCACGTCCCTGGCCTGTAAAAGAACACTTGAGAGCTTCCGGCTACCCCTTGATTTTTCAGCCCCCCTCTCAATCGTCGACCGACCCGGCGAAGGCCTGAAATCAACCGAAAAGGGGGACTACTATGAACCCATAAATGTGGAGGCTTCCTTACTGTAGGGCACTATCTCCTCCGACCTTTTAGAAAGGACCACGGCTTCGGCCTTGAGCTCTGCGAGGGTCGTTGGCAGAACCATGCTGCATGCTTGGGCTCAAGGTGGTTACGTAGACAGAACCATTACCGCGGAAGGGGGCGTCGTGGTTGGTATCATGTCATGTGCTCATGGTCGCCTAGGTCGATGCGAGGCTTCGCCTGCAAACGGCAGGCAGGCCCCGAAGCTTAACCCAGGTAGGACATGATGCGACTGCTCCAGTCTGTGGGCTGTGGTCCTTCTCCTACCCGAGCTTCTTTGAGCCCACCTCGCAGACAGGACGCCAGCCTTCCACTTCGGGCGAACCAGAGGTAGCTTGGCTCGAGCTTTGCCACACAACAGCCCCGCACTTTTCTCGGGAGATTGCAATGACAGGTAAGGCTCCAAGGGCAGCTCCTGCAGTCCGCAGTTGAGCTGTCTGACATGGCAGAACACTACGTGCATGTAGTCCTCTGCAGCATCCAACTGAAATATGATCCCAACCTGCCTAGGGGGCCTATGACCTACCACTGGGCCGGCAGTCCTGCCCACTGAAGTGCATCGGAATGGCGTGGGGGCAAGGACCTGCGGATCGGCACCAAAGGGCCTCTACAGATGAATACCACATGAAACCAAGTAACTTGGGTTTACATTTTGTTTGAGGGCCTTTTTCCCCAGCAAGATCTGTTTAGGCTTGGGGTTTGGGTTTAGGGAAGAATGCGCAACTTCAACAGGCGCTCTTGACTGCCATGTACCTTTTAAGCAGTAGTCAGCAGCTGAATCCGAATGGACGCACATCTGAGAAGGGCTCTGCCTGGTGCTGCCGACTGCTCAAGCGGGCGCCCGGAGATGAACAGCTGGCAGTGAGAAGCTTACAGCACAACATGTGTTTTCGTCACGCTGCTGTGATTATTCAGCGCTCATTGCCGATCAAGCTTTCCTAGACAGAATGTTGACAGAAACCACCCTGAAGCATTGCATTGCGATTACCTGTCTAGGCAAAACTACATTCCCTTCAAGATGCACCTGCCGTAAGGTCTTCCAGCCCAGCCATTTGCCACCAAATCGGCCCAGGCACTCTGCCCTTCGTAACTCGAGTCCCGGTGAGCTGTCGGCAACGAAGGACTCCAAGACGAGTTTTGACCAATAGCAGGCCCTGGGCCAGAGGTTTCAGGAACCTTCTTCACTCGGACCGGGCATGGAGCCAGAAAGCCAGGCTGGTGGAGGGACTGCTCCTTGGGTACTACGTCTCACTATATTAACCTAATCCTTGAGATGTCCTCAGTCAGAGTACAATGCTGCATTTGCGTGGCTGGATGGTTGTCTTATGTTTTCTGCTTGTCGTCGGCTGCGGGCCTGGGCGCACACGGCGATGTTCGTCGTCTCCATGTTGTTAGGCAGCACTTCATCTTCTGTAAACCATGGTATGTGACTTTATGCTTCGCCCAAGAATATAGTCGGGCCCGAAAGTTGCGAAGTTAGACTCGTACATGAACTCAAGGCGCAGCCCACTCTCGAACCCATCAGTTCGCAGTCCTCGTCTGCGTCCAAAACCTCACCCACCGCTGCTCCTTCTGCTGCCGAATCCTTCCAAGCATTTGGGGCGCTCTTTCACGTTTGAGTTGCTGCACATCACCGCATTGGACAATGAGATGGCTATGAGCTCCGCACGAAGACTACCGGCGTATGCTGTGACGAGGTAGGATGAAGATGTAGGCCGCCAAGGGTCGGCACATGCAAAAGAGCACGTATTGTTTCCAGCTGATAGCACAATGAAATGCAGATGTGTCTGTCGTGACCAGCAGGAGGTGCTGCTAGTCGATGTCACGAAAACGGAACGGCGTCATTTGGCTTTCCCAGTTCAGCCCCGACCCTCGCCAGGCTCCTCGAGCGCTGGAGAAGCTGCTTCCACTGCCAGGGCTATCGCCTCAGAGTTGCAGACTCTTCGATCTCGAAGGAGCACTTGGCTTGTCGGGTTTGGGCCGTTGTTGCTTCCACCAGGGACCAGACACTCTCACCTAATATCTTAAGATATCGCAACCTGCTGGCATGTCCTGCATGCTTGCCGCAAGATTTGGCCAAGAAGCTTCGCCGCCCTCCTGCCCAAAGCACATCAACGGCATGAGACCCGGATGGAGCTCCAAGACACCTCCAACTCCCCTGCACCGGTGTCAACACGCTTGGACAGGCCTCGACACGTGTCCGCCCGGGCAGGTATGGAGCAAAGTCCATTGCCAAGGAGAACCGAATCAAGAAGTCATCACTCCTGTGCTCGAATTTCCATCTGTGATGTAGGATCCAAATGCGAAACATCATCATGGGTAGCTATACAAGGGAGCACCAGAAAGGCGCAACAAGCTAAGCATGGAAACGGAAACAAAGCCCGCTGCAGATAAGGAAGTATAACGACTGCTACCTGTTCAACACAAAGCCCACGGAGATTCGGACTTCTTACTTGCGGGGCTTCGAGGGGAGCATCAGTTCAAGCTGTAGACCAATCGGATCATGCAAAGTCCTCACTACGCAAAGGTATGCGACGTTGCTTATGGCTCAACTCTGCATGCAGCAGCCCGTTCAAAAAGCTCAAATTGGCCCATATCTTGAATCTCATCCGCCACGGCTCCAGTAAAATGAAAGCCAGCCATCATTCGGCATGCCCTTCTTGTGGTAGATGTCAACGCCTTCATCTGTGATACCACTACCCTACAGAACACAACCGTAAGGTCTCGAGCCTAACACTTGGCGTAATATGATGTTTTAGAAAAGGCCATTTCATCTGAACAAGCACATGAGTACGTTTGGTACTTGATGCCACCCATGATCTTCTGCTAGCTTCGTGGGGGGATGCCAAGAATGCCAAAGTCACAAGAATGCACAAATTTCTCAGTATCAGCATGTATCAGCCACCTCCACAATAATCCAACCTCGTGGCTCAAAAACTCGGGAGAAAGGCACACTCGAGTGAGGGAGCTACGACGAACCGGACAGCTATTGTCTGTTCGCCTTGGCACCGTGCCAGTTCTTCGCCTGCAGAGAAGCGCTCCAATGCGGCGGGAAATCGTTGTACCTTGTCATTGCACGTGTCTGGAGCTTGCGGAGAGGGATGGCTTATCTGAAGTTTCGACTGGTCAGTTCACCAGGGCAGACCCTATCTACCCATCCAGCTGAGACATCCGTCGAACTGTCTTCCTATCTTCTTCTCCACCTGTCTAGCGTTATCTAGCTGGCTATCTATCTCTTCCCCTCCACCGCCAAAGGCAGGGCCAAGGTGGGTTGCGCCCCAACCCTAAACCCCGACAAGTGCGGGGTGTTGGGCACAGGGCTCCTCGAAAGGTAACTAGAAACCACCTCGCCTTTTGTCGGGCCCAAGTTTGGTTGACATGTTCTTGCGGGGCTGCAGTGGTTTGGGGGGTATATGACACTATACTTGTTTGTGGGTCACCAGGGATACTACTACCGACCCCTCCGCTGGCCTGTCACCTCTAGCCGCTAGCCTGGGTGATTTTTGGTTAACTGATTGCGGCCACCGTAGAGGTGCACACTCAAGTACTACAACGACATTTCCAGGTATCGGCACAGGGAGGCAAGTCTGCCCCCTTCCGACTTACAGCGCTTCCCCGCACACGGTATTCGCAGTAGGACACAAGTGCCGTGGGCCCGTGTTGGTTTCTCGACAGTTTGAAATGCTCGCCTGGTAATGAACAAACCAACAAACAAATCAATTCAAAAGCACAGAAATAAGCAAACAAACACGCAACGAAGCACACACGCTTCAATCGAAAGCTGGCTTGCTGCAAAGTCGCAGCTGCTTGCGCCAGCTCATCGTAAACCTGGTGATCTGGTGCAAGGAGATGGAACGGACTTCTGAAAAAACAAGGCGGCTTTCCGGCGCGAAGCACTTCGAGCTAAAACTTAACACAATAAACCTTGACTTGCTCGTCCTTGAATCCCAACATCCGCATCTACAGATGTTGGACCAACTGCCAGTACCACTCTACCTGGACTTCTTACACAACCAGTGCAGACCACATCCAGGTCCAGATGCAGAACGCGAGCGTGGCCAGGCATGCTATGCCCAATCTTTTCCGATGTGTTCAAGCAGATAGCATCAGAATGCTTGCACATTGTGGTGTTGCATGAAGCTGGTGCGGTACTGCTGTCGCCTTGGACCAGCTTGGTCCATCAGACGCCCCTTCATCAACATCAACATCCACAAGCTGTGAAGTGGTCGGGCAGCCACACGCATGCTTGTCCTCCCCTGCATCCCCACACAGCAGGGTCCAGCCGTGCCTGGCGATTGTTCTG
The DNA here is from genome assembly GCA_905221635.1 of Symbiodinium sp. CCMP2456. Taxonomy (NCBI): domain Eukaryota; class Dinophyceae; order Suessiales; family Symbiodiniaceae; genus Symbiodinium; species Symbiodinium sp. CCMP2456. The sequence goes on along the minus strand of CAJNDV010024969.1, from coordinate 19,642 downwards.
CACCAGGCCACCAAGCCCGGGAGCCTCTCTCTAATGGGTTTCCTAGACATGGTTGGGGGGTGGTAGAGATCGCCTCGAACATGTCGAGGATGGGGCCGTGGTCGATGGCCTCACCGACCTTGGCATTGAATATCTCTCAGAAATACCTCGCGACACCCAAAACAAGGCCGGGGCGCGTCGGCCAGACCGTAAGGACTACAAGACAAGCTGTGGTACATCGCAGCAAGATTTCGAAGTTAGGCACTTCAAGCTTGAAACCGCATCCAAGCGACCAGGTAGGTAGTGAAGCCCTGCCACCAGGATGTGTTCAAAGGGTCGTCTGCACAGCTGCTTCGGGCTCAGGTTTCGCACATGGCTTTCAGAGGTCTCTTCAGGTTCGGTTGCAGCAGAATCAGCCAGAGCCCTGTGATCCCTTTCTTTCCTTTGATTTCCGGACAGGCTGAACATCCCGGGAACCGCTGTGCGACTCCGTATGGCCACACCCAAACCGCAGGCTGGAATTCTGGCGAAAAGCCACCCAAACGGCGCCCAGCTCCACCTGAGGGCGACCATGCAGCTGGGCCCAAAGAGTTGGGCAGCACCCACGGTTCTGAGGCCTCGGATGGTCACGGGTTCTCGGTTTTTAATCCGGGAAGCAACGCGCTGTGATCTGTCTGACTTGCGTCTGTTTGTCTTGCAAAAGTTGCGGAGTTTATAAGAAAAAACATTAAGCAGATTAAGCCTCACTGAGGCTCTACTAAGAAGAGCCATCCGCAGATATGCCCTGCTGACTATCCCATGTATCATTATGCATGCGCCTCCTCAAAACGACGCAGGTTCTGAGCGACTGCAATGCCCTTATTTATCACATGCACCCACGGCTACAACTACACCATGCCAAAACTGCTGGCACCAGCAAGGGCCGCTACTACTCCTGCGCCGCATTCACCACTGCTACAATTGCTACGATCCCTTTTTGACGCTTTGGGCATCTATCAGGGCTGAGGAGTACGAACCGTCATGTCATTGTTGATGTCTGGGCGTTGCCACTGCGTTTCTGGCTGCCGCTCTCGCTTGTGCTTCGTGTAGCTACTTCCACATCAATGGAGCAGTTGTTGTCCTATGTAGGCTTCTTGGCCAGCACAATTGAACAACACAACACGACAACAGCTATCGCCATCGTCCCCCTCATCAGCCACATCATCATCAACATCATCATCATCATCATCATCATCATCAGCCTTATCACAAGCCCCAGGACCTTCGCCGGCAATACCATACGGTACCAGAAGCACAGGCTACGGCTACACCTCCAGGATTCTTCGTATTATCAGTCCCAACTGCTGGTGCTGAAAACATCTTGTGCTGCATCATTGCCTCGACAAGAGCTGCCTGATTCCTGCAATATCATCAGAGGACTGTAACTTGTGCCAAGCTTCAGCAGACCGAGATGGGTGTTGATCACACCATGCTTCGGAGCTGATAGGAAAGGCTTCTTGAGAATGCCATCCTTAGGTCGGGCCTCACACACCTGAAAACCACTTGCAGGTTCACAGAGCAGTAGTGGCCAGGCCACGTAGCCGCCGATGACAACCAGGTCGGTGCGGCTCGCCCGATCCACCATACTCGTCGAGTTCGCATCCACGCTACCCAGGTACGGGATGCCTTGGCACTGTTTGGCGCATTCGCCCCGACGGCAGAGCACCAGGCCCGTGAGTCTCAAAACGATTGCCTAACATGCTGACTGCTATCCGAATGAATGCAGAGCAGCTGCCCTTGGACAAGCAGAAGCTTTCCTGCTGAACTTGCTGCGCTCAGGACATGGGACTTAAGGACCGCAGACCATGGCAATTGCACTAGCTTGTTCCGAACTGGTCATGATGCAACTCAGAGCTATTCTGCAGGCCGTTGGTACGGCTTCCCACGTCACAAAATCATCAACTCACTTTTTCGCAGATCATGTTCAGCTCATGCTCTGTCGGTGTCCAGCTTCTGGTCCAAGCCGGTGGCATGGGCGGCAGCATGCTTCTTTGCCGTAGCGAAAGCCACCTGACAATTGCGTGTGGCTGCATCTGGCTGAACGTCGGCTTCCCACCAGTGACTGATTAGTTTTGTCGCGAGCACCCAGCGAATACATTTGTCCCTTACAGCTTTCCTGCAGCTCCTCCTCCAAGCCCTATAGCCCGGAAAACCGACTCTCGAGATTGAGCTGCTTAGCAAAATGCGACAAAAGCAGGCGGCCAGAACTGCCTCGTACCGCGACGCCAACACTTCCAGCCTCTGCGGACGAAGACATTTCCAGAACAAGGCTTCGTCTTGGGACTGCCTTCAGGCCTCTTAGGCCGCACAGCCACGGCACGAAGGAGCTCTCGAGCATGTTGTAAGCACACGACTCACGACGAGGGAAGCCCACGAAGGCTCATGGAACAGGCTTTCACGAAGACCCCCAGAGTGCTGTCAAGAAGCTGTCCCAGCCCATAGTCCTGATGGCATTCGCATTAGGGAAAAAGCTGGTCTGCGTCCTCCAAGTCCGAGATTCTCTATGGCTAGCGCGAGGTGCAGCCGGCATCAGCAAACAACAGTACAAGGGTGAGAATAGTGAGTGGTGCGAGCAGCACTGCACTATATTGATAGAAAATCCTTGGAAAGAGTTGCAATCGTCGCGAAAGGTTGTGAATTCTATGCCCGGGGAGGACGCAGGCTGTGGCCTTGACAAGTGGCGGAGATGCCAAGGAAGCCAACCACGGAAAGCGGACGCCGACACCGGTCTGCCACCTGCCCTGCAGCATATTTCGACACGGGGGTGGCTCTTTACACACCACAAGATTAGGTTTCCCGGACGGTCACCGCATGTATACGACACCTCGTAACACAATACCTAAACAATCTGCATGTGAAGCGTGTGAGGCAAACCTGAAATGAAGAAAAAACACGATGCGACACGGATCGAGTGTCCATAGACATACATAGCATACAATACATACCTTCGCGAGCACCCATCGAGCACCCACGCAAGCCCCACCCACCCAGGCACACCCTGCATCTGGCCTCCTAGAGCTGGCGCAAGATCTCTTTCTTCGGAGGCGGATGTCATGACATCTCGGCGCTACACGGCCATGTCCATGCTAATTACGGCTCCTTTCAACTGGGTTATGATCCGCACCTGCATGGAAGGAGACTGCCCGGTGTCCGGCATGGTGCATTCAAGGAGCGAAGCTTTGTCGTTTGCGTTTGCATGCGTGTGAAGCTCTCCTTCTCGAGCCAGCTTCGTGATGTCTCGGAGGCATTGGTGCGCTGCCAGCTTTACTGTCTTGCTCTCACATGGCGCCAGTTCAAAGGCAAATGCGTGTAAAAAAGGGCATCTGCTGCCCTTCCGTGCAAGCCTCTGCGCCGATCTTGTTGCACCGACGGCTGCTCTCTTCCACTATGGCAGGGGCACCGCTAGGCCGCGACTTATCGGCAAAAGGGTGAGACCTTCGGGGGCGTTCAACTGCTGATGCGTGGCCAAGCATCCTACCTCGGCTTGCGTTTTTTTGGAGAATGAACAAACAGCTGCCTTTTGCACCAGTGTTGGCCAGGCAGCTCGTAGGCCTTCTGGCCTTCATCGAAACCTGAGACGTTGTCTTCGCATTCGTACTTCAAGCAGTGAAACGTAGAGCATTTTGACGGTGCAGCGAGCACGTACAAGGATCTCAAGCGGATTGGCCAAGATTGAGTCAGAACCGGAACATGGCTTGGAGCTGATGTTGTGTTTGCAGTTACCCGTTGGCGATGCTCTTCGCCATTCGAATGGTTCAGCTATCGTAAAGGCCAAGACACGTTCCAAAGCGTGATGCTTTGCATTGGACATTGCCTTGACCGCATCTTCCTGCCACACATGGCCGTTGAAACAACTTGACTGTGAAACTGACCCACGGAAACCTGCAAGCCTGCTCCTGCAATGTAACCTACAAGGACCTACAAGACACGACATGAGAAGGCTCCTGACACGAACTCAGCCTCGGAGCTGAACCAAAGGCACGCCAGCTGTCACAACGCTGCAATCTGCAAACAGCTCCACCCTATCCTCATCGAATGGTTGTGATGAGACACCTGATAACGGAGTGAATATATAAGCAGCAGCTACACAAGTCTAAACCCCCGGGCTTGCACGCGCCCTAAAGCCTTCTTCCCCAAATTGCAAAACCAGGCCCTACTGTAAATCGCAAAGGCAGGGATGCTGGTCTGTGCCGATACCAACAGCGGCCTTGCAGATCCGGATCTTGTCTCCCAGGTCGACCACCTGCTGCAAAGTAAAAGCTCTGCGTCGTGCCTCCGGCCTAAGAAACCTTCTCCTCCTACTACTGCTGCTGCTGCTGCTACTGCTACTGCTACTGCGACCACCATCACGAAGTGACCTAGCAGCGGCACAAGCACTGAGAGTACAGAAAAAAACGCGAGAACATAAGATAAAACCCTAAGCCCAAAGCCCGAAACCTTGAACACTGAACCCTTTTACCGTTACTTCTTAGAACCCTGAGCAAACCCATAATGGAAAAGTCTGACTGTAGCAGCCACCTCAGCAGCACCTGCTGCAACACACACACGCTTCCAGGGGGGCCAGTTAGCCCTCCGCGCTCCAACTCGTGCTTCGGGCCTTTAGAGGGGAGTGAAAGACGACAGACTTGAGCACCGTTGTGTTTTTACCTCTTTTAAGGCTCATAGATGCGTCTGACAAGGACAACGCAAGCTCTCGCAAACTCTCTCTCTCCCTCTGCCGTTGCATCCTGTGGGTCGAATGGCCTCCGGCGACGATGCGTCAGGGCTAACCATCATGAACCAAGGAATCCAACGGAGAGAAAGCAAGGGTTGCTGCACATGTTGGCATTCCCGCACTCATGGTAGCGAACCTGCTTTTGCATCTCCTTCGCCTTGGTTCAAACTCAGATTTCACTGAATGGCCGCGTGCGTTCAGCATGGCTCGCTTGTGAGGCTCAAGGAAGCGACGTCCCTTGACAGGCCAAGTGGAGGGATACAAGGCGAGGGCCCAGAAAGGGTTTTGAGCAGAACGGCCTCGACCATGGCAGCCAAGTCACCTGCTTGTCCATCTCTTCCTTGGCTCTGGAACTTGGGTGTTACCGCGGGGCGAGGTGTTGCACATGCTCAGCGGCAAGCCAGCATGTGCCTTTAGATGTTGGCATGCTTGCCGTGTTTCTTGACTCAACACCAGGTCCAAGAAACATGTTCCGTCTTGGTCAGGTCGAGCTCGTCCAGAACCTGCAAACTGCAAACTCGAGGCAGCTGACGGCGGCAACATCCGAAAGTAAGCTCAACTTAGTTTTCCTTCGAAGCTCCAAATTGTCGCAGGGCCGGTACCTGTAGCTAAATCATGCATCCTTGCAACCCTGCACTGGTCCTGAATGGAAGCTCGCACGCAAGTCGGCCCGTCCTGCTTCAACTTCTTTTCCGTCGCCTCAGCCTGGCCAACTGCAGCTCGTGCAAACTCACACGGCACTTCTAACACTCTGGACTACCCGATTCATGTCAATGTGTGTTCTACTGCAGAGGTGCGGAAATCGAACTGTGAGCTGCCCACGCAACGCATGTTTGGCTTCGTCAGGTGGGGCCCACGAAACTTGCTGGAACATGAAGCAGAAAGCTAATCATCGGAACGTGGCTGAGACCCACAGTGCCTCTTCCTGCTTGAAGCTCTTCTCGACTGTCACCTGTCACCACTTCATACCGACCCCTAAACTTCGACTCACGCAGCTTCGGCACAGCCGAACATTAAAGCGCCGCTAATCAGATCTGCAGGGATTCAGTGGCCAAGTTGCGTCGTCTGATTCGAGGCTTTCGGCGGCACTTTCAGCCGCTGCCACCAGCGACTCAATCCTTTCTCAACTTCTGCTTGCTTTGTTGTTCCTTTCTGAATCCCATCTCAAGTTCTGTTTACTCTGTTCCTTCCTTCTTGCCCCATACCGCTTTTGTACGGAGAGTTGCATGCCGATCTATTGCAAAGCTGCTGTAGCGATGTTGCTATATTGCGGAACCGTTTCGTAGTGTCGAGTGACTCTAGTGATTGCTGCTTGGAGGTTGTAGCAGAAACACTCAATTTAAACTGCTGCGGTTCGGTTGCTGCGACTTTCCTACGAAGCCACGGTGTGCATGTTCAGGTTTCCTCTTACATTCTCTTGAAGCAAGTCTTCAGCGCTTCCATCTTATGTCCCTACACGACCGAAGGCTCTCATGTTCAAATCCAGCAGCATGCGGGGGTGACGGCTGAGTCGGGAAGTCGCGTCAGAAACAAGGCGGACAAAGTCAGAAAAACACCGCCACAATGGGGGCTTGGACATTACAAGGTGGTAGACAACTTGGAACAATGCGTTGCAGGCGACGAAGAAGAAAGCAGAATCGGCTGGAAAGGAAAGCAAGCATGAAGGAGGGTTGCCTGCAGGAAAAACCGCGAATACCGACAGACTTGACCAACATCTCTAGAAGTCGGAAACTAAGGCAAACATGCATGGAACGCCTCAATAAGGCAGTCGGCGACAAAACCCACAATACATGTCATGCAGCCTCTTCCGGACCGTCGGGCTTTTGCTCTGCAACCAGGCTGCTCCTCATCCACCTCGCTCAGCTCGGCCTTGTGGGCATCCTCCGGTCTAAGAGGTCAGCGACGCTTAGGTTCTTGACCCTTGACAGCAACTGCGATGCATAAGCAGCGGGCTTCTCAGGGCGAACAGAAGGTCATATACAAATTCCGAGTCGCACATGCTACGACGCTACGAACATGGGAAAGCCTCGCTCTCTGAGCTTCGCCTTTAAAAGAACCCTTGTTTTGCTTCAACCCCTTGGAGCTCAACGCAGGTCAGAGTCTGTGAGCAGAACTGCAAATCAACAGTGGTGTCAAGAAGGCTGTCGCCGCCTCCAACTCCTTCAGCTCCTGCAGCACCTTGTTGGAGTTTCGGCGCGTCTCCAGCCTAAGGTGGCTGCCCGAAATTCCAACGCAAACATGACAGGGCGGAAGCTACCCTTTTTTGCAACTGGCATCGTTGTCCATTCGCAAAAACCCTAAACGCGAAACACTCAAACCTTGTTCCCTAAAAGCCTAAAGCCCTTTTGCCTAAACCCACTACTGACTAGTGGGAGATACCTCCAACACCTAAAGCTAAGTACTAAGGCTCCGCTGACCGGTCGCATGAGATGAAGGGCTGAGGTAGGGAGGATTCACTGGACCTTTGTGCATCTCGTACCGGCGGCCTTATCGCAACCATCCCGGAGTTGACCCCCTCTGCAGGCACGCACGTGTGAAGTGCAAGTCAAAGTAAAGTCTGCAGAAGTCCTTTGGATGCGTGGGACGACTAAGCCTTAAGCAGCATGACGGCCCCATGCAACAAAGCCCGTGGGATGTCTATCACCCAGCCGACTCTTAACGGCGTGGCCAACCCTTGAGCCACGGCCCCTCCAAATAGCAATACCTCCCTTCGATCGAGCCGCGTCCTTTGCTGGTGTTCCTGCGGCATGAAGTCGTCACATTTCCACTCCGACAACCGGCAACATGCTTGGCGAGAAGGCCCAAGCCCCGCAGCCACAAGCTCGGCCACTCTATGCACGTTCATGCTCACACACTGGCTCGCAGATAGTGGCTAGCAAGTAGAGCCTTAGCTGCATGCAGCCCAAACGACCCTGCGGGGCAGAAGGCAAGAAAACCTGTAGCCATGTCCACCCCATCGCCGCCTTCAGTAGCTTGCGCTCTTCGCTCAAGGTGTTCCGGATGACAAGCTCCATTTCGGCAATCTCCTTCAAGGTATGACATAGTCAGAGCTTCTCATAGAACAAGTGCCAGGTAAAGAGGGGAGAGAGAGAGAGAGAGATATATATATATATATGTATATATATATATATGTAGTATTTGCTTACATACTCTCTATATATATAAATACACATACATGCATACCTATGTGCTATACAGGATCTCATTTGTTTACTCTATATTGAAGCCATCGGCCAAAAGTGCTTGTAGTCTGAATTGGGTGTCGTGGGCTGCGGGCATGGAAACTGTCAAGAGCTGGGTGATCAGGGAAGACTGGTCGGCGGCTTCGGATGCAAATTCCCAGTGAGTCCCCTGATGATCTGGAGCGGAACGTACAAAAAACTGGGGGTTCCCATCGCATAGGACCTCTACCCTCATCATGGAACTTGAGCCCTGTGTTACCACACCACACTGGCTTCGAGATCCACAACGGGATCTGATCTCTACAGCAGGCATTCAAGGCTTTCAGATCGCGTTCCGAGCGGTCCTTCTTCAAGACTGCGACGTCCTCCTCCACAGCTTTTGACAACTCCCACATGCTCTTTCCACTGGTCCGCACAAACTAATCGACTCAATTATGGTTTTCTGCCTGTCCGCAATCGAAACGCTCAAGCTGAAAATAGGGAAATTCCAAGCTCTCTTTACCACTTCGACCTGCTCTGATCGCAAACTTTCTGCAAGCGCTGCGCTCAGGCTGCGCTAAAGCTACAGTAACTACAGACATCAGACCAAGAAGGGATCAGCTGCCAGTCCTGCGTCGCCACTGCATTCCTCGGCACTTCATCCCTGAATCTTAGTCTTGGCCCATGACGACCTACTGAGGCTCTCCCAGGTTCCCGTTTGGCAGGGCTAAGGCCCGGCTCACAGTGCGGGAGACACACCAGGGCCATGGTTCATCTCATCGGAGTTGCAAAGCTGCTGATGCAAGCATCGCGGTCTCTTCTGGCGATTCCAAGTGCGCAATGTGCCGAGGGAAGCTCATCTGTGAATGCAACACTCGCCTGCCTGAACTTTCTACCGTTCTATCAACCGAATTCACGTCAGTTCAGACCATCACTAGATCATACCTACAACAAACACCGAAGCTTTAGCACGGAACTGTGGACCGATCTGGCACGACTCAATCACAGGATGCTTGCAACCTTACCAGCTTTCCTTGGCTTCCCTCTCTGTCACTGCTTCGCGCTCCTTGTTTGATAACACTCGCTCGTGCTTACATCTGAGGTGCAGACTCGCATAGGCAAGCTCGCTCAAACAGCATCTTTTCTTTGTTTGCAAAGAGGGGAGAACCGGTGCGTGCAGACATATGCCATGAAAAGGGGCAGCAGCATCATGACACCCATGACGAAGTCCTTTAACCAGACTCGCAAGAGCCTGTGGCATCAGAGCATGGACTTCAAGCACCTCTCACCCGGGCGGGCAGGGCAGGCATCACTCTGACCAGACACCCTGGTCTTTCCCACCCACCCATCCCCTTGATCATACATGTCAGATGCAAGCAATGATGCCTTTCAAATGGCATCATTTACACTCGTGTCACAAACAAGGCGCCACGAGGAATCGTGTTGCAACATGGCTTTGCAGTGTCACTGACACGAGCCGGTGAAGCCTAAACCCAACCAACCACTGCATGCGTCAATTGCGCGTGCGCGTAGCCACTTCAAGCAGGGGCAAGGAGCGAACATGTTCTTCGGCCACTTCTCCGCCAAGTCTCCCCAGCAGTAGCAAGGTGCAAATCAGCCGCACCATGACCGACGACTCCTGAAACCGTCACATTTGCACAAAGCTTCATTTGTTGTATCCCGGGGCACCAGCAAGCACTGAATAATCAGGATCCTTTGTATGCAAACTTGCCCCAAAATACTCAGCTTGACGTGACACTTTCATCAGTGTCGCCTGCGAGGCTCGAGAAGGGCGAATGTTTGACAGGCCACGCTAAATGGTCGCCTCGAGGCTAGATGCTGCAGCACATCGGGGTTTGCTTCAAGAGGCAGCTCCTTGCCAGTGCTCATACACTGAAAGAGACGCCGGGGCGTGTCCGAACAGCTCTGCCGGAAAAGCACGAAACAGCCGTCGTTAACGCCAACTGGCACAATGCATCAAGTGGTGAGACTGGAGGCTGTTGCCGAGCCTGGATGCTGTGCAAACCGTCGACTGGCGACAGCAGTCGATAGAACCGACAGACCAGGTAATGCGCAACGTCGAAGAGACTTGAAAAGAAGAATCTGCACATACCTCTCCCCCAGCAACATCATACTGGTCACGTCATTCAACACTTTCTGGGCATTCTCACCGTCCCACGGCGCGAGAAGAGTCGCAGCCTCCCAGAAGTGATGTAAGCACGCGAAGCATCATCAACCCAGCTACTTCAACTTCATTCAACTTCTGGCCACTGTTCCCCTCCGCTTCCTTCGTCATGCCCCGGCCAGATCGCGCTAGGTTTCCTGTACCGGGGGCCAAACCTGAGTGTCCGAGGCAAGTTGGTAATTGTCCATTGGTGCAGAGCAGGAAGAACACGAAAAGTGCTACACTGCCCACAGAAACCTGCACATTGGTTCTGACTCGACGTCTTCTCCATACTTACTCTCAGCAGAGTTACATCGCTCTCCAGGTCCGGCATGTCGTCCTGCCCAAGTGGAACGATCATAGCATTCTCTCTCTTACCTGTCGTCTTTCAGGATGACATTCATGGCAGTTGCATCGTCTTCGCAATGCCTTTGAATAGCACCATGCGTACGCAGTAACAGTTGGTGGTGGATTTAAGCCTTTCCGTTTCTTGACATGATGAAGCGGGTTCGGCAGCTGCTAAAGATGGCAGCCTTAAGTGTGACATGAAAGCCGGATGTGGCAGCCGGGCTGTGAACATTACTGGGCAACTTTAGTGCGTGTGCTCCTCTGCCATGGCGTAGGCATCTTCCGCCGCTTCCTGTTCACAGAAGCAAAGGATGACCAACAAGCAACAGCTTCAACAGTCCTTGCCTTCGAGTACGTGCCGATCACGTCATCCAGATCGTCGTCGATGTTGTGCTGCAGAGGCAGGCACTGCCAACTCTATTTCCGAGACAGAACATACTGCAAGCCCACAGCAATGCTCAGCTACCAAGCTGTCGTCTTGGAACGGAGTGAATCGAACTCTTCCGTAGCAACAGGGAGCCACGGCCCTCTTTGGCATATTAGCCAGGCCTCTCCTCAAGTTCGATTGCCCCTTTTCCACGCCGTCGCTAGCAGATTGACTAAGCAAAGCACAGAAGCACCTACACTAGTTAGAGGACCGTACCATGCGCAGACCGTTTTCAGTGTAGAACTCACAGTGTCCGGGTTTGGACTCTCGCAAGACGGACTCTGCAGGCGAGGCTGATTCGATGGGAATAGGAGTCTGCCACCTTGATGTCATCCAGCGCTCCAGATGCCAGGACCTGCACGAGGATGCTGCCGGCCCACATTTCTACGCAAGCTGCCATCGTCCGTAATGCTGGGGCTGCTCGAATGTGGATCTATGGACACGGATCTACTAAGTTTACTCACTCATGCGTGTGAAAGACTCATTGCTTCTGGAGTGGCTTGCGTTGCGGTGCTCTGAACGTCTTTCGACCAAGGCTCAGAAACTAAAGACAGCCCTACGCGTGAAACCTACACCAACTAGTAGCTGACCATTCGACATGATGCCATACTTCCCCTAAATGCTAAAGGGGCACTCAACAACCCCGACCAAAGCAACACCACAATCCACACACTTACACTTATTAGCAATGTGGCTAGAGGCACCTGACCGGCTGAAAAAGGACTTTCGAACGTTAGTCCACAATTTGGCCACAACTGAGCAAACAGCCACGAGGCCACTAAACAACCGCCCAGTATCCTTCAGAAACTGAATCAGCCGATTTCCATGATGCCATTTGATGCCTATGACCACCCTTCTTCCCACTATTGTCTCTCACAGTCTCACAACCCTCCGTCGCGTCAGCATCTGTACATACGAATACTTGTGCTAATAATCACTGTGCCCCGCAATCTCCGCGTCAACCACCCGGCAGCAAGAAAGAAGTATCCATCCCCGAGTCGAGGTAAAAGATGCCCTCAACGACTGCGCAGGCCCCAACCTTGCACTGCACGAGGGTGCTTCGCTGATCAGCCAGTTCAGCTTTGTGATGCACGACCTGGCAAACGAGGAGTCGTTCTTCCAATTATTCATACTCAGTTCGAGCAGCAAGCGTTCCAGGCGACCGAGTCCATGCATTTTGTCTGGTCACCAGAGATGCTTGCAAGCTCAGTTGAGATGTACACTGTAATCCGCGACCTCTACTCTTCAAGTGCGCGTATGATCGTGTATTGCGAAAGCCGAGAAGCTCGTGAAGTGCACTAACACTCACATCCACACCTTGGCATGGAACTCGTCTCTTTGATCCTGCGCAGCCTTGCGAAAGGTGCAAGAAAGGAGTGCTGGCTGTCATCGAGGATGTTCTCATGCCGAACGGACTTCGTAATACTTTTTCCTGGTACCTCCCAGAGAGGCCCGAAACCACTTCCCCCCATCACCAGCTCGACTCTCAGCACTGCTCTGAGCTTTACGTCGTTACGTAAGTTCACCTCAAACTCAACTCTTTTGCCGAGACACGGAGAGATTGGCCAAAGCCTCTTCAAGCTGCCTCAAACCGACTGGCAATTGACAGGCAAAGGCTCGAAAACTGTGACTAGGCTTCCTCCCGGAAGTTGTAAGAACTCATCGTCGCCAGCAAAAGCGTGTGCTGCTGCAAGGTGCTTCGTCACTTCTATCCTACCGGTTCTGTCGCAGAAATAAAGAATCTGAAAAACTTGTATGCATTCGGAACAAATCTCATTGGACTTTTTGGGTTGGCATGTCCTCCCGCCTCGACTCGCTAAACAACAGAACTTACGAAAGTTGACTCGAAGCTACCATCTGTCAATGACTTGTCAATGCTAGCTGCTAGAAAAGAGCCTCGCACGAGCTCGAGCCATAGCTTCTGATGCTTGCCGCGGGTCCGTGCAGCATTTTGATCGGCTCATGAGTCCAGGGCTCAACAACCGCGGCACACGACGGGCGGGAAAGATGGTGATTCGATCCACAAAAACCCTTGAAGCTGGACTCTCTGAATCCTAAACCCTAAACCTAACCCCAAATCCTAAATCCGAAACCCTATTTAAAATCCCAATCCCTGCAACCCTAAAGACTTTGATGCCAAGGTGCGCTTCTATGGCGGAGGCCTGCGCACTTTCCCCCACCATCTCAGTCCGAAGCTCGGCCTCTGCCTGCATTGAGAGTTGTACCTTATTCTACTTGCATATGTTGAAATAGAGGTTAGTCAGTATAGTCAGTATAGTACATAAGAAATCAATCAGACTAAATTGAAGTATTTTTGAGGAGGGGCTGGTGTGCACACAAGCGCAAAGTATACTCTGTAGAACTATCGGCATCTGTAAAATAATCTTCCATTATGACCACGACCAACACCACCACCATCACAACAAACAAACAACAAACACACCTGCAGCAAAGCGAACAAACAAAAAGCTCAGCAAGCAAGCAAGCAAGAACGCACGCAAACACACAAACAAACAAATATGAATACAAACACCGAGAACAAGAACAAGAACGACGACGACGACGACGACGACAACGACAACGACAACGACAACGACAACGACAACGACAACCACAACCACAACCACAACCACAACAACAACAACCAACAACCAACAACCAACAACCAACAACCAACAACCAACAACCAACAACCAACAACCAACAACAAACAACAAACAACAAACAACAAACAACAAACAACAAACAACAAACAACAAACAA
>CAJNDV010024958.1:43230-59936 GCA_905221635.1 Symbiodinium sp. CCMP2456 | reverse complement strand
TATATATATATATATATGTTTAGGTGTGGTGGGGTCGCGTTTTGCGAGGGTTTGTGTGTTTGGGTTTGGGATCTGTCTCGGTTTCTTGTCGCGGAATTGCAGGGCAAAGGGCTTGGAACCCTAAACCCTAAACCGTCTTGAGGGGCCTGCAGGATTCTGTGATCTGGGCTTTACCTTTAAGGCTTAGTAGCTGGGTAGGTAACCTTTAAACCTTTTGGGGTTTATATAATCCTACCATAATTGAAAAGGTTAAGCTTTTTTGGGCTAGGGTACTCAGCCTAAGAAGGAGTTGGGCTAGGCTAGGGTTCCACAAGACTTCAGTCGGTGTGTATTTGGGGCCTGTCAATCTGGGTCAGGAATTGAGGGTTAGGATCTGAGTTTAGATCAATCCTAAACCCTAAACCCTCAAACCCTAAACCCTAAACCCCCCAAATCCTAAACCCTAAACCCCAAACCCTAAACCCTCAACCCCAAACCCAACCCTAAACCCCAAACCTTGGACCCTAATCCTTTTGGGTTCGTGGTCTTTTGGGTGTAGGGGCTTTAAGAAGTTCAGCTCTAGGGTTGGTTTTAGAGTGCACCAGGAAGCCCAAAAAAAGCCGGGGCTCAGCCCTTCTGATAGGGTTTAGGGGGTATTCGGAGCAGAAGAAGGGGAAGGTGGGGTCTATGCAAAAAGCATCAAAAAGCACACCCTTACTGGTAGTGACTTTTGTTTTTGCGGCGTATGCACAAAGGACATGTGCTTGCGGGTTCAGGTCATGGTGGGTGTAGGGTTGGGATCTCTTTTCAGGGTTCTGGATCTGGGGTCTTGGAATCGGGATTCATGCAAGAAAGAGATTCGGTTCTTTGAGTATCTCCTTTGGGTGCAGAGGGATCCCTTCAGGTTCACTACACTGAACCCTACTTGGAGGTCCATGGGCAGTTGTAAGTTGGCTTGCAAGGCTCGTGAACATGGGTCAGAACTATTGCTACCCTACTTCGATGGCCACTTATGACTCATATTAAGGGACTTACAACTCCAAGTAAACCCCTAAGAACTTGGTTTCTGGGCCTGGCAGTGCCTGGAAAGCCGCTTTGTTCTGTCCATGTTTGCCAGCTTGGCTTTCAAGTGGTAGCGCACCCCTAAACCCTAAACCCCAAGCCCCAAAACCCCCAAACCTAACATAGGCGCCTAGCTGACGACCAAAACAGTTTTTGTTTTTTTGTTTGTTTTTTGGGGGGAGGGGGGTGGCGTCCTTGATCTTTTTTTAAGTTTTAGTATAACATCGCCCAAAACCCTATTGAAATAATCAAGGGCCCTATATTAAACCTTAGTCGTATTGTCCTGGAGGCCAGGACCTCTCCTTTGCGTCCTTCGAGCGCGAAGCATGGCTGGCTTTCATCCGCAGGGGGCAACTGCCAGACAGCCTCTCGACAGTTTAGGCTTCTGAGTTTAGGGTTTAGGGCATGGGTATAGGGTTTAGATTCTGAGTTTAGGGTTTAGGGTATAGGGTACATAGGGTTGAGGGTTTAGATTCTGAGTTTACAGTTCAGGATTCGGGGTTGGGGTTCGGTGTTTAGGGGGCTTTCTTGGGAGTTTTTGGGGCTTAGGGATGTTGCTGCCGTGACGATGATGTGAATCACTTGTCTCACGAGCATCGAGTAGCACTCTTCTGTTTCGTTGGGTTTTCTATAACTATGCTGGCTTTCAACAACTGCTACTACGACTTTCACCGCTGGATATCCGAATCCATAACTGGCGAATGCCACATCGACGAATTTCCAGTTCAGACACACTTGACGACCTTCCCAAGCCCCAACAGCCACAAGGTCTATACCTATGTCTAGTCTTGGGCTCGTATTGCCAACTGACAATTTCTGGCATTGCCTGTGAAGGACGATGCCAAAGTTCATACATGTCGGCGTACTATGCCCCAAGAGTCCATGTTCTTCTACAGTGCAGTGTGAATTTTGTTCGACCCTTAGGTACCTAAATAGCAACCGCTTTACAGCCTACGTATCTTCCATAGGTTCATGGACAGTTAGGGACAGGCATTGCAGGATTTTGGCCATCCATAGTGGCCGCATGCCAGAAACCCTCAGCCTTTATCCCTCATGGGGCGTCGGCATACATACATATGTATGTATATATATATATATATATATATATATATGCAATGTCGGAATCCCTCAGCCCCAACACGATTATACCCGTAATGTATCCCAAACCTCTGTGACACGCATTAATGCGACTATGGCCATTCGCAATCCTGCAGCTGCTTCGGCTGTAGGGCTTTGGGCTTCAGGGTTCGATTTAGGCGTTCTGTGGTGACGAATGGTGATGGTTTTGTTGATTTAGGGTTTAGGGTTTAGGGCCCTAAATCCTAAACCTAAACCCTAAGGTTTCGGCGTTGGGGGCAAGTGACGCGACTTGTCATTGCAGGTTTTCGATCACATTACAAGCCGAACAAGCCCCTCATCCACCCTTTGCCCAGAGACCACTGAAGGCAGCCTGTCCTGCTTGGACCGTGTTCGTCTCTTCAGGATCTCAACACTGGTCCTTGATCCAGCAGGGGTAGCTCCTTCCATTTATCATGCGACATCCATTGTGTTGCATAGAGGAGCTGCTGCTGCTGCCTAGCGTCCAGAGAAGCGCTACGAAGATGCTTTCGTGCTAGTACATAATCTGATAAACAAAATACTCGTATTATAACCCCAACAAGTTTGAAGTTGCACTATCATGACCTAGACAGCAACCCAGTCAGATTTGCCATCATATGTCTATTAAATACCGTGGGTCCGACATGATCTGTGATTTTCCAAACAACTGCCAAAAAGGAAGCTAACCAGAAACCCTCAAACCCTAAAATCTAAACCCTAAACCCTCAAACCCTAAGCCAACCCTCAACCACAACCCTGGTAAGCCCAAACCTTCCATAAACCTTAAACCGAGGTATGTCTTGGAAGCCCCTGGACCCGCAGAAACCCGTGGCCAACGTCATCTGACTCGGTATTTGGGTTCGGTGTGCAGTTTTACCATGTTATGGTCTAGGGTGTGTTGGGGTTAGGGTTAAGGTTTCGGCGCACAGCTTAATTTTACGATGTTAGGGTTTGGGGCGCTTTAGAGCTTAGGGTTGAGGTTTTGAGTTTCAGGGTGTTCGACTGTTTGTGGTGTCGGCACATTGTGACCCTTGGTCTCAGTCTATGTGCTCGTGCTGGTTTCTGGGGTTGTTCCAAATGTCCTTCTATAGGAGGGACCCTGGGAAATCCGCTTCAGTGCAATGGTATCCTTACCAAAAAGAGAGTGAACTTTATGATTGTTTTGGGGGGACAGGTACTTTGACCAATTAGTTGCCACGTAAGCTGAGGTGCCAGAGCTCCACGATGGCCTTTGTCATTTCAAGCTTCAGGCTATGATTCAACGTGTTATACAGTCTTGCGGGTTAGTTTCAGGGATTTATTTGTTTTAGGGCTTATAGGGTTTTGCAGGTTCTCGGGTCGATGGTCTTTTCTTTTTCTGAGGAACGCAGGCGAATCCGAAAGCCTCAAACATCAAAGCAAGTATTCCGAAAGCCTACCGTAAGCTACTACAACCAACGTTCTTGCCTGGTTTCATTGCGGAATTATATTAGGCCCTATATATCCCTAAGGGTCCATATATACTACCATTATGGAATTAGGCCCCCAAAACCCTAACATGAATGGTCTTTTGGGACCTAATTCCGTAATGGTAGTATATATGGAACCTCTGGGTATACTAGAATTCATGCATCGCCTCCACAAGAAAGGTCTTGGTAAGTTAAGCAAAGGCCTGAGCCCTCAACCCGCACCTTCCAGGGCCCAAATAGTAGAGAGGTCGGGATAGCGGTTTAGGGTTTGAGTTTGGGGTTTTGGGTTTAGGGTTTGGGGTTTAGGGTTTAGGGTTTAGGGTTTAGGGTTTAGGGTTTGAGTTTGGGGTTTAGGGTTTAGGGATAGTTGGCAACGGCATGCCCTTCTGGTCCCCTGGTAAATTATTGTAATCTACCCCGAAAACCTTGTTCTAGTTATATGAAGGCCCGCCCATACTTCTGGACCCATCGCTCGACGGCCCGCGACTTGTTGAAGTTGTTCAGCGCGCTTCCCGACCCTAACCCCTAAACCCTAGGCCATCGGCTATGCTGGCAACCTCGGCGAAGATCACGACGCCGCCGATCGCTGCTACGGGGCCGAATTGCTTTGTCATTTCGCAGTCGGCAGCGGATTAGGGGTTCTTCGGATGTCAGGTTTCCAGCCAGCCCCATGTGGGTAGTTCTCTAAATTAGGGTCCCTTTTCAGATCCCCCAATATAGTACAGCACCCTGATAAAAGGACCCCCAAAGGGACCCTACTTTTAAAAACTACCCATATCATATCCTTAACCTACCAAAACCTACTTTTTTGTAGGTTCTTACTATAAACCCTAATATGGAATTTATAGGGACCCCACAAAAGTAGGTTCTGCTAGGCTAAGGTAGCTACTGAGGCCTCCGCCCTAAACCAGATCCTACGCCGTAAACCTGGCCCCCACAGACTGCAAAAAATGTTAATGTAGGGGCCTAAAGAATTACCTATACTATTTTGGGGGTTCCTTACTATATTTTATAGTATAATGGACCCGAAAACCCTGTTCTAATTTTTAATAAGGCCCCTATATTACTTCCAGACAACATGTTTGAAGTATAAACCTGACACCTAGACCAATGCATGTAACTATTACACCAAACCTAAGCCAACTGATATCGATGGCTTCCCCCCCCAACATGTCCAACTTCCAGGCTTAACTTTTTGGGGATCCGGTCCAATCTGAGGCTCCAGTGTTCCTGGTAGGTCCCCCAGAAAGTGGCAAGACCGTCCCTGTTACTAGCCTTCGGATTAATTGTGGTAGGGTGGTATCATATTAATACGGACCCGCTGGGCTTGACATGTTTTCATTCGGTTTTCTGAACCCACAGATCCTGGACTAGGACCGCAAAACAGAAGCTATTGAAAGGTACCCGGGCTTTTACTGGTTCTGATGCGGGAGACTCCAACAGCAGTGACAAAGCAACACGGAGAGCCTGCTATCTACATCAATTTCAGAACTTCCGATGCCAAACACTCCTCTCACAAATTTTCGTTGTTGCGTTTAGCTCCTCCTTCGAGGCAACTTTTGGGCAGCACACAATGTCTCCCGGACGCTGCCCGAGCTGCACTACAAGATTGTATGGAAGTGCATGCTACCCATCCTAAACCCTAGAGTACGAAAACCACAATGCTAAACCCTAAACGCCTACAGCCCGAAAGCCTATATAAGCCCGAATACCCCGCACCCTGAACCTTGCCCCAAAACCCTAAAGCCCGAAAGACCGTAAACCTCGAAACCCCAAGACCAAAAAAATCTGAGTTCTGAAACCCCAAAACCCCGGAGCTCAAAACCCTAAACCCTAAACCCTAAACCCTAAACCCTGCGAGAAAAGGGGCTAGTGCATTTTTTTAAAAAAAACCCTAAACCCTAAACCATAGAGTCCCAAACCCCAAAAACCTTGCATGCCCGGATCGAGGGGCGGACCGCCGTTGGGAATTGGGCCCTCTCAGATGGGGATCAATGGGAACTATAGAAGCCAGACACACTTTTGGGGTTTAGGATTTAGGCTTAGGGTTGGTAGATTTCTTATCTAGTTCTTATAGTAGTAACCTTAAGGCCTTCATTTATAGTTCATAACAGTAATCTTAAGGCCTGAAGGGTGCCCTTTTATTTGATACTCCCTACAGTCTCACTCATGGTATGGTCCTAAACCCTAACCCTAAATCCTAAACCCTAAGCCCTAAACCCTAAACCCTAAACCCTAAACCCTAAACCCTAAACCCTAAACCCTCACCCTAAACCCTAAACCCTAAACGAAGCCGTCGGAGCTGGGTCCGTTTGCCGAGCCATGCAAGCCCTTGAACCGCAGACTTGTTGACGCCCTGGAGCCTAAACCACGAACCCTAAACCCTATAAACTCGGAGCCCCCAAAGGCTAAGTCGTTTTTGGTTTAGGCTTCATTCGTTCAGGGTTTAGGGTCTAGGCTTCGGAAAAGCCGTGAACCCTAAAACCCTACAAACCATGTACCCGAATTATGAATCCGTGGACCCTTGCTCCTGAAGCCAAGTCCCTAACCCTAAACCCTAAACCCTAAACCCTAAACCCTAAACCATAAACCCTAAACCCTACAGCTGAGGTGGTACTGGATAGCTCGGTGAGCTGGTCTCGGGAATTTAGACCTGGGAGCATCGATGCTTTGCCCTACTTAAAGGATCATGGGACTTAGTAAGTAGGGTTTAGGGTTTAGGGTTTAGGGTTTAGGGTTTAGTACTTAAAGGATCATGGGGCTTAGTAAGTAGGGTTACAGCTAAGGTAACTATACTTATAACCCCAATTAGGGGACTTGTAACCTTACTTACGAAGTCCCATGATCCTCCAAGTAGAGGTCCATGTGCTCAAGTAGAACGGCCTAGGGTTTAGGGTACCTCACATTGCTGGCCACGACATACTATATTCTGAATGGTTCTTGACACCTAAATCCCTGCTACCTGGGCACTTGGACCCTTGGGGATTAGGTGTGATTTACTGGGTTCACGACGGGTGTAGGGCTTGGGTCAATATTGAGGCCTTAGGGTTCACAGTGCGCATTTCAGGCATGGGTTCAGGGTCTTACGGTCTTGCGAACTTGTTGGTCACGAGGGCAGAGTTTATGATTTAGGGTGTAGGGTCTACGAACATGCTGGGGTTTGGAGTTGTAGGGCTTGAGATGTAGGCATTCATCGTCAGTCAGGCTGTGCAAGGCCTTCATTTTCCACTGTGATTCCCCGGTCCTTACAACGTTGAGGATTCTGTGGCATTGCCTCTGCAAAGTGGGCGATCCTTGCTAGACCAATGCGACAAATCTCTAATTAATCCCCAAACCGTTGGCCTGAATCCAACTAGGGTCCCGAGCCACTCAATCCTTACTCCGCCAAATCGCAATCCTGAGGCCTTTACGACTAGTTGATGCATGCAGTTGTCAATATAGGGGTTGAATGATAGCAGTATCCCCTTACATTCCCTATAGATGTACACGATCATGTATCCCAAAAAATCTAGTCTGATTGTCGGGGCCCATGACCGGCAGCCCCAAATCTATACCCCAACCTCCTTCAGCCCTGAGCACGAAACGAACTTTTCTGCTTCGGGGACTCCAGAAAGGGACCCTGCTGTGGAGAACTACCCATGTTCGTTGGCATCCGACTTGGCGAGCCTTCGCGGGAAAGAACAACATGCGCGGTTGTTAGGGTCTGGCGTTAAGGGGTTTAGGGTTTAGGTGCATTGTGTCTAGGGTTTAGGGATTAGGGGCGTTCCCGACTCAATGTGTGCGAGGAATGTTGGATCGGAGGATGGTCCTGTGCGGGGATACTTGAGACCTCTATAGAGTTGGCTACTGTTCCTTGAACCTTATTATCGTGGTATTCCAGTAAGAGTACCAGAACCCAGTTCCTTGCGTGAACACTGTGGCACTACGATACCTGAAAACTTCAAGCTCCCAAAGCCCAAAGCCCAGCAACCCTCCGCATAGATTGCCGCGCTTTTCGGGCGCAGGACACCAAGACGGGATCCGAAGGCTCAATGCAGAAAAGGTGTTATGGGGCTTAGGGTTATGAGTCGGGCGATTCAGGGGTTACCCTAAACCTTAAACCCGTTAGGCTTCGAAACCATCCTGAACACCGAAAGCCCTGAAAGCTTCAGAAATCCCCAAGCCCCAACCCCAAACCACTAGCGTTACACAGGCCCTTACGGAAAGCCCTACACCCTAAAACTCTAATCTCTGATCCCCAAACCCTCAACCCTTAGGGCTAGGAAGCCATGTTGGCCACGCCACGGTTCGGAAGTCACACGCTGACCTTTGGGCCGCCTGCTCGCCACTCGATGGATGTGTTTAATAGGATTGAGAGTTTCGGGCTTAGTTTGGTGCGTAATTAGCCGCAGCCCTAAACCTAGTTCATCTGTCAACTGTAACTTCTGGTTTTGGGGTACAATTTAGTTCGAGCCATCTTCGTCGCAAGGCTACTCTAACGTTTTTACTATGTCCTCTGATGATTCAGTACAGACTCTACAGTTCACCTGTAGCCTTTGTACTCAGTAAATGTGGACATAGGCTTGGAGAGTAGTCCGTAAACCCTAAACCCTAAACCCCTAAACCCGAAACCTAGGAAGTACCTGAAGCTTACTGGCTGGCATGGCATCGAGCTATTCAGGTTACTGGTTCCCTAGCGTTAGTCTTTCGTTAGGGGAGGGCCTGCCTAGTTATGCCTTCATTTCCTTAGTTTTAGTAGGTGCTGAGCCGAGAATTCCGACCTTCATGCCGGAAACTTGCTGTGTAGTAGTTTGTTTCTAAGTTTCAGGCTAGCTTACGTTCAGAATACGTTGGTATAGTCATTATAGTCTTGCGTGGACGCGGTCCCCCTTCTCAACTGCATCCGGTGCTCACGGCTATTTGTGTGCCGCTGTGCTCTGGTTGCAGCAGACATGCCTACCCAAGGGCTCCTATGTAGTTCGGTTTAGGGTTTAGGGTTTAGGGTTAGTTCCTCTTTGGATAGTATACGATATCTATAACTCCCTACCAAAACAGATCCAAAAAGGAACTACATTGGAGCCCCTGGGTAACTGCAGCCGGAGGACACTTAAATACGGGTCAGCTCGGCTCTGACAGAAGCAGCACCATGACAGTACCGAAAGCATCGGGGACTTGGTAAGCATGGATGTAAGTAATATGGGAGCCTAAATAATTACCTACACTATTTTGGGGGTGTCCTTATTATAGTTATAGTTTAATGGGCCCCCAAAAACCCTATTCTAACTATTCAGGCCCCTATATTAACTTGCTTTCCTTATACCTACTATACCGGGTACGGGTACCATGGACCTGTTGATCACCAGCTCTGGGCCTCCCCTCGAACTATTAGTTTTGTGAGTCTCATCCGCTTAAGCGCCAAAATGGAAGCCCAAACCCGGACACCCTGAAAATTTGAACGACAGGTTGCACAGGGCCCAGCCCTAAACCCTAAAGCAAAAACCCCACGAACCTACACTCCGAATAGGTCTACTTGGAGGCTTATGGGAATAACAAGTGGGGTTAGAAGTCCCTAAATATAGGGTGTAACTATGGTTATCCACTTATATAACCCCACTTGTAACTACCCATTAACCTCCAAGTAGCTGCGTCGCCCAAACCGTCATTGTCAGAGGTAGCACATGCCGGCTTCGCCGCGCGTCGGCGGTGCAGGTTCAGCACATCACAACAGGGCTTGTCAAGGTGTACGTGTAGGGTTTCGGATGAGCTGAGGGTTTAGGCATTGAGATATAGGGTTCGCAGTTCAGAGAGCTTCCCCAACCGTGCCTTGGTTGGCATTCCAAGTGCTTGCAGAAGGAGCAGCCTAATCCGTAAACCCTAAACCCTAACCCGCAAACCCTATAATCCTTAAACCCCAATCATTACACCCTAAACCCTAAACCCTATAATCCTTAAACCCTATAATCCTTAAGCCCCAATCCTTACACCCTAAACCCTAAACCCGAATAGCGATGCATGGGCATTGTGCAGCTTGAGGTTCCTCGAAGGTTCAGGGCCCTTTTTAGGGTTTAGGGTTTAGGGTTTAGGGCCTGCAGATCCCTACAAAAATCGTGGGATCCTGATTTCACGGATGCCTTCCTTATACTAAGGAACCATGTCCTTCAAGAGCGCCGGAGCGTGGCAAGCGTTGAAGGAAGCTTGTAAGCGCAATTCTTTAACCCAATTGAAACACCTTTTCCCAAAGGCTCCATGTACCCATATAGTAGATACTTAGGCCTTAAAGTACCTATATAGGGACCCCTTTAAGGCCTAAGTATCTACTATAAAGGTACATGGCACCTTTGGGTTTATGAACCCTGCAAAGCCCCTGTTACCTTATAACCTCTCTGTCAAAGCTCACTTACAACCCTGAACCCTTCAAAGTCGCCAGCCCATAGCAAAAAATGAAAACTCAGGGACCAAAAACCCTAAACCCTAAACCCTAAACCCTAAACTTAGGCCCGAAACTGTGCAGGCAGCCAGAGATAGGGAGACTGGCGGCCAGGAGTTTAACAATCCGGCCGTGCGAAGAAGGCTGGCTTAGGGTTTAGGGGGCTCGGGGATGGCGCAGAGCGGGTTGAGGGTTTTGTTCAGGCGTAAGGGTTTTTAGGGTTTGGGGTTTAGAGGGTTTTAGGTTTTTGGGTTCTTTGCAGGGGTCTATAAGGGTTACCTAACTGTTCTAGGATAGGGTTTTAGGACTCCAGTTTTCGGGACTGGGTTTTTTTTGTAAATACTTAATTTTTAAGGCTTTGTTGAAAGTGGTTCAGGGTTCTTGTTTAGGCTTGTGTAGACGACTGCTTAAGGTTTCTATGCTGTGGTATTTAGGGATCAGGGTTTGCAGTTTGAGGATATCAGTGGAGTTCAGACCTCAGCATGCTGGAACTACGAGTCCTTCGAATTGCGTCCTTGCTTGCGGTTAGAATTTAGGGCTTAGGGATTAGGGGTTTAGACTCTAGGGTTTAGTGCCTTTACACCTTGCATGAACTACTTGAAGTTGCCTGGCTCTGCAAGGAAATTTCTTGCTGCTTGCCACGGCATGTTGATCGGATTTGCACCATGCTCTGAGTGATGAAGATGGTCGGCCGCAAAAAACTGCGACCCCACTACACAGCGTACGTTGAAAGTAGTTAAAGGATCATTGGACTTAGTAAGTAAGGTTATAAGTCCCCTAATCGGGGTTATAAGTATAGTTACCTTAGTTATAACCCTACTTACTAAGTCCCATGATCCTTTAAGTAGAGCCAACATAGCAAGGTCTTCAACAGTCATGGCAAACAAGTGCTTGGCCGACTCTCAACTCGAAGCTAACTCCTACGCTTACGGTTTCAATACGTGGGTCTCGTTATCCTGAAGCATCTGCATACTGCGAGTACAGTGGGCCGACTAATGGCCTGGAGTAGCCTGCATACTTCTGAAGGCCTCTTTCTAGATGAACCGCTTTTTCCTCCATCACTGCACTTAACCGCGGTTATAAGGCGCCCCTGATACCAAGCTCTATTGCGATCTACAGTGCTTTGTAGCCTTGGGTTCTGACGCCTCCAAGCCCCGCTCCCACCCCCAGGCTTTGTGCTGCTGCCGGCCTGCTGTTGACCACTCGAGTCCGTCAGCGCCGGGTTCTGGCAGCAGAACAGGCCGAG
Source organism: Symbiodinium sp. CCMP2456 (assembly GCA_905221635.1). Taxonomy (NCBI): domain Eukaryota; class Dinophyceae; order Suessiales; family Symbiodiniaceae; genus Symbiodinium; species Symbiodinium sp. CCMP2456. The sequence continues at coordinate 48,697 of CAJNDV010024958.1, read as the reverse complement.
CACACCTCACAGCGAGCCCAGAGTGTGTAGTGTGTATGTGGGTAGTTGTCAAAATTATGGTCCCTTTTGGGTATAATAATAAGGACCCAAAAAGGGACCCTAATTTTGACAACCACCGATGTACATCTGTTGCCTGGCTGCCTGGCTGCCTGGCTTGGCTCCTTGCATGCATGTATGCATGGATGTATGCATACATGTATACCTGCATGCATGTATGCAGGCCTGCATGTGTGTATGTACGTCTGTCTGTCTGTCTGTCTGTCTGTCTGTCTGTCTGTCTGTATGTCTGTCTGTCTGTATGTATGTATGTAAGTTTGTCTGTATGTGTGTTTGTATGTGTGTATGTATGTGTGATTATGTGTGTATGTATGTATGTATGTATGTATGTATGTATGTATGTATGTATATGTGTATGTATGCAAGTATGCATGGATGGATGGGGTAGATGGAGGAATGGATGCAAGTGTATGCATCTGATTATGTGCATGTATGTGCAAACATCGGCTACGCTTGTATGTGTGCTCTGTATACAGGTCTAGGTATAAAACACCATTATATTATATTTGTATGTATAGGTATATGTATGGCTGATTTTGCTTTTGGTGGTTCACAGATACACAAGCAAAAGGGAGCATGCATTGCCTGAATGAAGACAGACTTATATTATATGTTTGTCATAAGCCGGCGTAGTGGGTTTAGGAAATAACTATATACAAATGGGAGTTTCCAAAAATAAGGGCTACCGTATTTTGGGGTCCTTATGATAAGGATCCTACTATATAGGATACTATATATATTAGGGTCCTCTATTTCCGGAAACCCCCAAAGAGCTTCGCAAAAGCCGGGTAAGGCGGTTTCATCGAGCCTGGTTTGAGGTTCACGTCTGTCGCTAGACAAGAAAAAGGATAAAGTTGCCATGAACAGCAGAGAAGGGGTGTGTACATGTACGTGTATGTATATATGCATCAGTTGACTAGAGAGGTATAGAGAAAGCGGGGTGTGTGTGTGCACGAATGTATTCATGGTATGCACATATACATACATACACACAGACAGACAGACCGCTAGACAGACTGACAGACAGACAGATGTACAGACATACAGGCAGACACACATACATCCATAAAGCACATACAGTCATACAGATTACAGAAGTGCATACACATGATCTTGTCTGTGCAAATCGTGTCCCATGGGTTTTCCAGAGTCATATGTTCATTTGCCGAGGTGCATATTTCTGGACTTGCTCATATAAGAACAGACGAGAAGCGTATGAGTCTAACACGTGATGTTTCCAGAATCAACCGAAAGACAGGATCCTTCTGTATGTGTGCGTGTCTTTTTGGGGGACCCGCCCCTAAACCCTAAACCCTAAGCCCTAACCCCCAAACCCCTAAACCCCAAACCCTAAACCCCTAAACCCTAAACCCTAAACCCTAAACCCTAAACCCCAAACCCCTGAACCCCTGAACCCCTAAACCCTAAACCCGCTTCAACCAGGCAGATGAGAAGGATCTTTCCCAAAGGCTCTCTCCCGAGGCGGGGAGTGCAGCTGTTTTGCTGCTTGTTGTTTTAGGGTTTTAGGGTTTTGGGATTTAAGGTATAGGGTTTTTTTGGGGTCTGCTTTAGGGTTAGGGTTTTGCGATTTAAGGTTTAGGGTTTTTTTGGGGTCTGCTTTAGGGTTAGGGTTTGGGGATTTAAGGTTTAGGGTTTTTTTGGGGTCTGCTTTGGGGTTAGGGTTTGGGGGATAAGGGATTTTAAGGTTTAGGGCTGAAGCTCTGTTCTTTTAGGGTCAGGGTTTTGGGAATTTGGGAGTTTATAAGGTTTAGGGTTGAGGGTCTGTTGTTTTAAGGTCAGGGCTTTGGGAATTTAGGGAGTTTAAGGTTTAGGGTTGAGGGTCTGGTGTTTTAAGGTTGGGGTTTAGGGAATTAGGGAGTTTAAGGTTTAGGGTTGAAGCTCTGTTCTTTTAGGGTCAGGGCTTTGGAATTAGGGGAGTTTAAGGTTTAGGGTTGAGGGTCTGTTGTTTTTAAGGTTGGGGTTTAGGGATTAGGGAGTTTAAGGTTTAGGGTTGAGGGTCTGGTGTTTTAAGGTTGGGGTTTAGGGATTAGGGAGTTTAAGGTTTAGGGTTGAGGGTCTGGTGTTTTTAAGGTTGGGGTTTAGGGATTAGGGATATTAAGGTGTAGGGTTGAGGGTCTGTTGTTTTAAGGTTGGGGTTTAGGGATTAGGGATATTAAGGTGTAGGGTTGAGGGTCTATTTCAGGGTTAGGGTTCAAGGATACGGGATGTTACAGGTTTAGGGTTTAGGGTCTGTTAGGGTTTAGGGATTAGGGATGTTTCAGGTCTTTGGCTTATCGTCTTACGTATTGTTTTAACAAAAGCGCGTTAACAAATACAGAATAGAGCGCTGGTGTATACCATAGCATAGCAAAATATTGCCTCTACTGGCTATTCCCACTTCACTTCTTCAACCCTAAGCCCTAAACCCGAAGCCCTACCCGCATTCCGAAGACTGTTCGAGGCAGCTTTGCGAAACCCGCGGTTGCTATGGGGCGACGAGGAAGTTGCTGCTTACCCAGGGTGCCTGGGAAAGGTTTACGGGTTAGGGTGTTGCATCCCCGAAGGGTCCGACGTACCCTAAACCCGAAACCCATGGGGATTACGTAATTCTTACTATAGAAACCCCACCTTCTACGACATAGGTACCTAGACCCCCCAACTACCCTCTAATATACCCCAAATAAGGGCTCTATTAAAGGGCCATTGGGGGTCCTGGTACATAGGACCCTTTAGGATTTGTTTGTTTGGTTTCAGGATTTCCTGCGTGAGGGTCAGGAGTGGATGTGTGTTTTGGGGTTTCAGTCTTCAGGTTTCAGTAAAGGGCACGGTTTAGGGGTTTAGGGTTTAGGGTGTAGGGTTTAGGGTTTAGGGTTTAGGGTTTAGGGGGGTTCAATGAGGCCCTCCTCCGCATGCAGGCGTAACAGTGCCCGACCGGGCCATTTGTTGCTTGCTGCCGCCTTTTCCTTTCTTTGTGATTTCCGGGTTTAGGTTTCGGCGCTGCTTCTTGAAAGGAAACCCAAAACCCTGAACCCTAAACCCTAAACCCTGAACCAAGAACCCTAAACCCTAAAACCTAAACCCTAAACCGTTATAGCTTCCTGAACCCTGAACCCCTGCACCATAGAGTTCCTACAGCCCAAGTCCCCGAGCCCCTATAGACCCCCAAAGTCCATGGGTGAGTCAATGTTACCTCCCGAAAGCCAAACCGTAAACCCCAGGTGATACACCTCAAATGGGCTTGTAGCTTTGGTTTCCAACAGAGCTTTTTCGCGTTGTTTTCGGTGTTCTGGGGTTTCGGGGCTTTCGCATTCTGAGATCGAGGGTTCCCGAAACCCAACGACACACGAGCAACTCCTAAACCATAATCCCCAGCGGTTCGTTCTAGTACCCCATAATTATACTAGAGCCTTGCAGGTTCCCCATAGTTATACTAGAACCCTGACAGGTTCCGAACCTTGGTAGAGCCCGCCGAACCTTCACCCAACATAAAACCCTTGAGGTGGCTCTTCGGGGAGTGGGGGATTTCCTCCCTAAGCCCTAAATCCTAAACCCTAATTAAACCTTTCCTGAAACCCTGAGGTGGCTCTTCGGGGAGTGGGAGATTTCCTCCCGGCCGGTGGCTTTCTGCGAGCCCTTGGGGCCCCGCTTTCTGGACGACGCGACGCGTGCCGGGATCCGAGAGGCCAGCCCTAGCGCTCGAAATGAGGTCTTCATGACGGACTTATCAAGGTTGGGTTTAGGGTTTAGGGGTTGTTGACGGTTTGTGAGGTGTCTTAGGTCAAAAATGAGGGTTTCGCGAGGGTTTTGGAGGGTTTATTGGTTTTGACATGAGGGCCCCATGATGGTTGTAGAGGGTATTGTGACGTTTCTTGGATTGTTCAACAAGGGTTCAGTGAGTTCTGTTTGGTTTCCTGGTTTTAGCATGAGGGCTCCATCAGGGGCGTACAAGCGCATCATGGTGTTCTGGGTTTCTCAATGAGTGCTCCATGAGAGTTGTGTAGGGTTCTACGGGGTGTCTGATGTCTGGGTTCCATGAGGGTTGTTTAGGGTTTAAATCAGTTCTGAATATGTGTTGGTTTGTTTGTTTTTGCGGAATACTTTCGCGAAAGCTGGAAGATCCGATCTCTTCGGGCTCTATATATATATATATAGGCCTCTTCAGGGATACTGGCAAGAGTGCTGTATGTTTCCGGTGTGCTTATGGAGATGCTCATTCCTTAAACCCGAAACCCTCAGAACGAGAAAACCCTATCCCGACGCTAACATCGCAACTTTATCTGTCTGGTGCTTAGTAGGGAATGGGGGAATGGATCCCTATGATAGTTATAGTGGTCCCTATAACCCATTCCCCCATTCCCTACTAAGCACCAGACAGTTATCCCTAAACCCTAAACCCTATACCCTAAACCCTAAACCCTAAACCCAAATCCCTAAGCCCTCGAACTCCGCCCTAAAGCCTCGGGTCTTGAAGGCCTTAAACCCTAAAGCCCTAAACCCTAAAACCCTAAAACCCTAAACCCTAAACGCTAAAACCCTAAACCCTGAACCCCTAAACCCGAAAATCCTAAAATCCTACGGCCCTAAACCACTTGGCTCTCTTGGCAGGATTTCGAAGGAACTGAACCCGCCAAGCCCCTGAAATGGCGACCTGGCTGGACGGGCAAAATCTTGTGTTCGAGGGTTTAGGGTTTAGTAACCCCTTCAGGGTTTAGGGTTTGGAGTTTAGGGTTTAGGGTTTAGTAATCCCTTTAGGGTTTGGGGTTTGGGTTTATAATAGGGCTTAGTAGTAGAGTAAGTAACCTTTATAACTTTTTTGGGGTACTACAATTCCTATATGAACCCCAAACGTTAACGATAAGCTCCCCATGATACTTGACAAGTAGGTTAGGGTTGAGGAATCCTGTTGCATGCGTGCCACAGCGACCATTCCTTTTACGAGGAACACTATGGTTTGTTTTGCCAGCGCTAAACCACGCCTCTGTGAAAGCGCTGCTACTCCGACTCCCATCCCACTCCCACTGCCATTCCCGCTCCTACTCCTCCCATTGCTGCTACTGCTCTGCTGCTACTGCTACGACGACTACTATAATTATTACTACTGCTGCTGCTGCTGGCACTGCCGCTGCCGCCCCCGCTACCGCTACCGCTATTGCTACTGCTGCAGCTGCTGCAACTGCTGCTGCTGCTGCTGCTGCTGCTGCTGCTGCTGCTGCTACTACTACTACTGCTATTATTAGTATTGCTATTGCTGTGCTGCTACTGCTACTGCTACTGCTACTGCTACGACTACGACTACGACGACGACGACGACTACTACTACTACTACTGCTGCTACTATGCTGCTGCTTCTGCTGCTATTACTACTACGGCTACGGCGCTACTCCTACTCCTCCTAGTCCTAACCTACTCC
>CAJNDV010024958.1:14199-27923 GCA_905221635.1 Symbiodinium sp. CCMP2456 | reverse complement strand
CCCGAATCCCCAAACTCTAAACCCTAAGCCCTACCTCGACCCTAAAGACCCTACCGTGTTAAGGACTTATATAAGGAAGTCATAGCCAGGAGCTCTAAACGAGTAGGTTCTTTAGGGTCCAGGTAGACCCTAAACTTCAAGCCACAATGCGGAGGCCTGGCTGCAGAACGCCTGTCTGAGTAGCTGCCGCTGGCCACCATCGCGACCACTTCGTGTTCAGGGCTCTCTTCGCTCTAAGCCAGGGGTCGGAAGAGGTAAGAATGCCATCCTCTTTTATGGTCCCTACTAAGAGAGTTTAGGGTTCAGGGTTTAGGGTTTAGGGTGGCCCTACTTTAAGTGTAGTACACCCATAGTCCCCGTAGTAGTTCCTCTTGGGGGTTCATATCTAGAATCCTATAAGGTAATCCCCAAAAAGGAACTGCTGAGGGGCCTACGGGTAAGGTCTCAAGTTCCCTAGGGCCGACTCCTGGAAACCTGAAGAGAGTCGCGTCAGGGGGGTTGATTTCAACTTGGGGTCTCCGTTGCGGTCCCGACTTCTAGCCCAAAGGCTGCATGTACCTTTATAGTAGGGTTTAGGGTTTAGGGTTTAGGGCTTACTTCTAGAGTGCTTCCCTTTAGTCTACCTATAGTCTCCATTGTAGTTCCTTGTTTGGGTTGCTTTGTAGGGTCCTTAAGCTAAAACTGGTTAAACCAACAAAAAGGAACTCCAATGGAGAGCTCCATGTACCTTTATAGTAGATACTTAGGGCTTAAAGGCGTCCCTATATAGGCACTTCAAGGCCTAAGTATCTACTTTATAGTAGATACTTCGGGCTTAAAGGCGTCCCTATATAGGCACTTTAAGGCCTAAGTATCTACTATAAAGGTACATGGAGCTTTTGGGGAGAGTGCTTCAATTCAGTCTAGGGTTTAGCGTTTACCATGTCTATCCCCTAGGCCCCATAGTAGTTCCTTTCAGTGGCTTTTATTTAGGATCCTAGTAGGTAATATTTAGGACCCTAAACCCTTAACCCTAAACCCTAAACCCTAAACCCTTTAGGATAGGCTTAGAGTTTATATTGTCTAGCGCCTATAGGCCTTCGAGTTTCGGGTTTGACTGAGAGGAACTCTTCGTTGAAAGCGCCCCCCGGTTCTTGTACACAGACTGCTGGCGCGCGACGCAATGTTTTGGTCCCGGCATAGGCTTGCCGGGCGCTTGTAAGCAGCGCCGCGGGACTGTTTGGTGCTTGAGGAGTAGTGGGTAAAGGATCTAAGCATCAAGAGATTTTGATTGATGTTCATGGTTAACGTCGTGGGTTCTGCATGGTTTCGAGGTGTGCGGTTTCGATTACGGTGCAATGATTACAGCACGCCGAGGCCAGCACAATTAGGCAGACTGAGGACGGCGAAGGATTCAAAAGCTACCCGCTGCGGCAGACTGGCCAAACCCTATAGACCCTAAAATGGCGAGGGCGAGGGAAGCGACCACAACCAGCCATTCCAAAACCCTAAAGTACTACAGCCCTCAAGCCCCAAAACAAAAAGCCTACATCCTATGTCACCCGCAAAACCCCGAAATTCCCAAAGCCTCAAACCCCTAAACCCTGAAACCCGAAACTAAAGCCTGCATCCTAAGGAAACCCTAAACTAAAGATATTGCAGTTGTCCTGCCTGCAGACGTATGAGAAACCCAGAATCCTTAAACCAAACCGCTCATCCCAGGCCCGATCTTTGACCCCTGGAACCCAAAGGCTCAAAGCCTCAAGTTCAGGGTTTAGGGTTTACGGGCTTAGCGGATTTGGGGTTTAGGGTTTATGGTTCACAAGTGCGCTCAACTCCTAAACCCCAATATCTGAGCCCCAACAGTCCACAGTGCCGGACCGACAGCCCTTAGGCTAAGATCCACGGCTCGGGTTTATGGTTCAGGGTTTGGGGCTCAAGGCCTGATGCTGCCGACTCTTGGGGATGTGGGATGCTTCTGTCATACAAAACCACTCCCCCCTACCCCCCTGGGGGTCCCTACGATTCTGAATGTATCCTTTGGCTCAGGAAGTGATATATTCGATGATCCAGCACGAAGTTCCACACATTAGCAGACGGTGAACAGGTAATTTGTCGCTCTACGAATACTTTGTCGAGGGTGACTAGGTGACTCAGCACGCAATGTTGTAAGAATGAAACAAAACAGAATGCCGAAATGAAGACTGCGACTCCAGAGACACAACAGCTTACTACTCACCAGATAAGGTCAATTAGATCGGATGGTAAGGCGAGTGCAGAGTTTGGGTATGCAAGGTTTAGACGAGCCTCGAGTCCAGGGCTCTTTGGACTTAGGGGGTCGTGGATTCGGGGCCGCTGACTCCACGGGCCACAGCGGAGCCGAAGGTGCTGGTAGTGCCCCAAGGCCTGGTTTAGGGTTTAGGGTTTAGGGTTTAGGGCCTGCATCAACGTGGAGAGTGAGAGTAATACCCTGGAGCTCCAAGTAGCCCAAAGTACATAGGTACTATTTATAGACGTTAGGCCCCAAAGTAGGTGCAATTTGTATACTTGGAGCCCGGGGGATATAGAAGCCTGGTAATGCTATTCCTTGGGGTTCCTTAATGTAACTACAACGCAAGATACTGCAAGGCACCATTCTACTTCTGGACCCAGACAGTAAGCCCCTTAAGCCGGATCTCAAGTCATCAGTGCCGGGTTTTAGAAATGTCTTTTCGTTGAGTGGTATGAGGTCTGTCACGAGGGCTTGCATGATTAGGATAGGGCTCTGTAGGAGGTGCTACAATATTAGGTTCAACTAGGCGAAGTAAACCCAAGGCTCTTAAACCCCGAACCTCTTGCATGCATAAGCATCCCCATATTTATATGATAGTATAATATAAAGCCCATTTCTCATCGTAACAGTTTCGTCCTAAACCCCCAAAGGCTCCCCATGTACCTGATGTACCTTTATAGTAGATACTTAGGGCTTAAAGGGGTCCCTATATAGGATATTTTGGGCCTAAGTATCTACTATAAAGGTACATGGAGCCCTTGGGAACCCTAAACCGTTCGTTGAGAGTTTTCAGGGTGGTGGGGCTCTCAGGTTGGATCTGAGAGGGTGCATATACTATAGTGGCCTGCATCATGGGTGACAGTATTCCAGAAGGTTCCCTATAGTACTATAGAAATTGCAGTAGAAAATACCCAGAATATGCATGAAGGCCTCATATACTCTTAATTCCTGAAGCCTTATCTTTGCACAGATCCGTCACAGAACCCTTAAAGAAACCAAATTCTGAATACTTAGGCCGCTGCTGCCGTATCATCAAAAGACGAAGCCACCGGGGGAGCACCTGTCACGTTCGGGTTCGGTTTCGGGTATAGGTGTTTAGGGGTTTGAACTGTTTCGACTTTAGGGTTTAGGGTTTAGGGTTTAGGGTTTAGGGTGTGGGTTCACGGTTCAGTTGCTTTATAAAGCAAGCGCATCGCGTGGTTCGTACTTCCGGTCTCACGCTACGCCCAAGATGTGTTTATGCACCAGAAAACCCTTAACATTAACCCAGCCCCGCCAAATCCGCAACAACTAACCCATAAAGAAGCCCACAGAGGGACCCCTAAACCCTAAACCCTTAAACTCTTACACGACCTGAACTCCTCACCCTCACCCTGAACCCTAAACCCTCAACCCTAAACCCCAAACCCTAAAACCGTAAACCCTAAACCCTAAACCCTAGGGTTTGACCCCCTAAGCAGAACCTTCAATCACCCTAGCCCTAAGCCCTAAAACCCTAAACCCTAAACCCTAGGGTTTGAACCCCTAAGCAGAACCTTCAAGGACCCGCGCCATGCCGATCTTTCAGCCTTCGCGCTCCCGCTCGCGGGGAGGGAGGTTGGGTTTAGGGGTTTGGGTTTAGTGTTTAGGGTTCAGGGTTAGGGTTCGGAGTTTTGGTCGTATAAGAGTTTAAGGGTTTAGGGTTTAGGGATTTAGATTGTTGGGGGGATTTGGGGGTGTGACGTTCGGGATGTGTACAGAAAGGGTTTTCAGGATTTCGGGATGTTTCGGCTTCGGGGTTGGGGGTTTGTCGTGGCCCGGAACTGTGCCCGCAAAGCCGTTTTCTGCTAAGGGTTTAGTGTTTTTGGGTTTAGGGTTGGGTGTTGACGTGTTTGTCTGTCTGATCCAGAGGGCCCCAGTTCCAGAAACAGAAGGCTGCCATGCAACCCACAGACCAGGTGTCTGGATCCGGAAGCGATCTAAGCAAGGAGTGACAGTTGAATATGTACACATATCCTGGCTTGGGTTTAGGGTTCACAAATACGGTGAGTCAAGACCAGCAGGGTCAGAAAGTGGCAGCGACCTTCACCCCTTTCCAACCGTAAATCCCAACACCTAATCCGAGATCTTAAACCCCAGACACCCTGAACCCAGAACCCCTATGAAAGACTGTTCAAGACCCATTCAACTCCCGTCCACTCTAAACCTGGCCACAAAAACCTTGCAAAGCCATACACCCAGAAATCCAATGCCAGCCTTTGCAACACATGGTTCTTTGGAGGCGAGACAGCCGTGCCAGAGATACCGGAAGAAGGCTCCACGGTTTAGGGTTTAGGGTTTAGGGTTTAGGGTGCCTTCATGACCATAGTGTATGGTATACGATCTCAGAAGGAACATACGGAAATAGTGCTACTGATAAGTCAGAACATGTCATATGTTGGGGCTTGGCCTGCTTTGTTAACTGCTGGCTTTCGTTGGGTTGCCGGGTTTGGGGGACTTGGGCCTTCAACCCTAAACCCTGACAGCCCTCAACCTTATAAGCCCTAGACCCTGAGCTCTAGGCCCTAAACCCTAGACCCTGAACCCACTAAGGCCTAAGCCCTATGCCTTCGACCCTCTAAACCCTCATCGCTAAGCCCTAAGGCCTAAACCCTGAACTCTAGATCCTGACCCTAAACCCTAAACCCTAAACCGCTAAGCCTTAAACCCTCAACGCTGAACTCTGGAGGTCGCTTCTTTCTGAGAGTCAGCGCGACGGGGATTGACAGGAATAGCAACAACCGAAAGGAAGGCGCTTATTTTGACCCTACACCCAGAGCCGTATGTTGATAAGAAGGATGAGACTCGCAAGAACGACTGCTACGTTCCACGACGACGACTACGGCCACTATTAATTCTGCTGTTTTGCTCTTTGGTATAGTTGATTATGTGTCCTTGTTTTACAGCAAGAACAAACAAGACAACTTGCCCTGCAAAAAGGCGCTCACCTCCTCGGCGTAGGCCTGCGGAGTGGTTAGGTGTTGCTTCCAGGGTTTGCCGCGGACGGTATGTAATTAGGAGCCTGTACCAGGACCCCCCAATGGCCCTTTAATAGAGCCCTTATGGTCCGTTATAGTGGGTATTTGGGGCTACAAAAGAGGGTAGTTGGGGGGTCTAGGTAGTGTACATGTGTATATTGACACTTTTTTTTCCACACAGAGCCTTTCAGGGGGTTTTGGAAACCCGCACCCCTACTCCACCCCTATCTTAGCAGGTTCCTCATGTAAAACTTTTACACGTTCCGAGTATGGATCCTTCCAAACGATACCGGCCCTAAACGCTAAGCCGAAACACTGGGAAGGGTAGGGTGTTGAGTAGGATGTGTGTTGGGAAACTTGGTTGGGCTTAGGCCATGATGCTTTCTGGTAGTTTAGGGTTTGGGGCAAGGGCACAGAATGCGTCGAGATCTGCACCATCCAACTCTACTAGAAATGTGACACCGAATATAGAAACAAGATATATACTCTATGGTCTTGGGCGGGCCTGAAAGCACTTTAGAACTCAAGACAGCATTGCTGAGAAACTCAGGCGACGTTCACCTTAAGCTTTTAACCCTACATCCTCAAGTGCTAACAACCGGCAACAACAAAACCAAACTAGCCTTGGATCCTAAAATCTTAAACCCCAAATGCACCAACTACCCCTAACCCACATTAAGGATCTAAGCCCTATAAACCCTATAGACCCGAAGCCCAAGATACAAAATCCAAGCCCCTTAACCCTAAACCCTAAGCCCAAGATACCAAATCCAAGCCCCTAAAACCTAAACCCTAGGCCCAAGATACAAAATCCAAGCCCCTAACCCCTAAACCCAGGCCCAAGATACAAGATCCAAGCCCCTAACCCCTAAACCCGCAGGCTCGCTCTGAGGAAAAGGCCACTGCTCTTTAAAAGAGAAAAGCCCTAAACCCTGTAGACCCTAAGGCCAAGATACACAATCCAAGCCCCTAAACCCTATAGACCGTAAGCCCAAGATACAAAATCCAAGCCCCTAAACCCTAAGACCAAGATACAATTTCCAAGCCCCTAAACCCTAGACCTGAGCCCAAGATACAAAATCCAAGCCCCTAAACCCTAGATCCTAAGACCAAGATACAAAAAAGTCCCTAAACCCTAAACCCTACGCCCCAGACCTAAACCCTAAACCCAGAGCCCTATAGACCCCAAGCCCAAGACCTAAGCCCTATAGATCCTAAGACCAAGATACAAAACATCCAAGCACCTAAACCCTAGATCCTAAATCCCTAAATCCCTAAATCCCTAAATCCCTAAATCCCTAAACCCTAAAACCTGTAGACCCGAAGCCCAAGATACAAAAAATCCAAGCACCTAAACCCTAAACCCTAAACCCTAAACCCTAAACCCCAACCCCAAAATAAAATAAATCCGAGCACCCCGGGGCAAGGAGTCGCTCCCGCTCTCCGCTGCCCCGCGGTCGCTCCCCACCTCGCCGCAGGCTCGGGGTTTTCGGGTGGTTTTTTGGGTTGGTAATTTAGGTTTTCGGGTTTCTTTTGGGTTTGTAATTTAGGGTTTAGGGTTTGTAATTTAGGGTTTAGGGTTTCGTTTTTTTTGTGTTTTTTTTGGGTTTGTAATTTAGGGTTTTCGGGTTTAGGGGTTTAAGGGTTTTAGGGTTTAGGGGTTTTCTGGGTTTTTTGGGTTTGTAATTTAGGGTTTAGGGTTGAGGGTTTAGGGTTTTCGTGTTTAGGGTTTTAGGGTTTCAGGGTTTTAGGGTTTAGGGTTTAGGGTTTCAGGGTTTAGGGATTTGAGGGTTCAAGGTTTAATTAAGATTTAGGGTCCAGGGTTGGTGTCGGGACTGTTGGGAACCAGTCAGAGCCTCTGCGCAGACAGAGATGCGTGAGGCCTTCCTTTTCGTTACTAGCCTAAACCCTAAACCCTAAACCCTAAACCCTAAACCCTAAACCCTAAACCCTACCTTAAACAACTCCACCACAGATACGGACGGCGATCCTCAGTTCCGGTTTCTTGCAAGTAGGCTCGAGTTGCGGTCCTTTTGGGGTTTATCGATTTAGGGTTTAGGGTTTAGGGTCCTAGTTTCGGTAACTCTACGACACTCTTACCAGGCTCCTCCGGCCTCCCAGCCTTGCTTTCGTGTGGCGAAGCTGAGATCGGACTACTAACAGTAGCTGAAGCTATCTAGGGTACAGGCGAAAGCCTGCCCGGAAGTCTGCAGCTGAATCTAGAACTGCCGGAGCTTGACCTTTAATCACTCTTGCTTCCTTCCTTGCAATTCTCGATGTCTGTTGAGATGAAACCGCGCGAACAGCATCTCGGAGCAAGGATAACCCTCGGTTTCTCTCTGAAGGTTGGGAGGGTAGGTGAGCGGGGCAGGCAATGAGGTCATTGATTTTGACGTTTCCGAGCAAGCGTTCAGAACTTCGAGCTTGTATATAGCCTGCACGAAGCTCATGCTTTTTCTGGCCCAGGCAGTTTGAGCTTTTACCTCAAGACTTCCTTGTATGTGGATGATCGGAACTATTGCTTCGTTCTTTCTTGCCCCCCCGCAGCTACTCGGTCGTTGGCCACACTTGGCGGAGATGGCGTATGTGGCCATGGCCCATGTGCATGTGAATAACTTTCCCAGGACTACTTGAACTCATGTTCTTTGTCTTGTACGGATGTATCTCCAGATTCTGACTCAGGCACGTCTTGCAGCCTGCTAGTGTGTTGTGGTTGGGGCTAGCGGCTAGTGAGGCAATAGAACGTAAATCTGAATCCGCACAGGACCTAGTTGGCAGTTCCGAAGGGACCTCCCTTTGTCTTGATATGGGGCACACCTGAGTCCGTGCCCAAGCACCCTGAGTCCTAAGCCCAAAAGCCAGACCAGACTGTCAAAGGCTAAGCCTGCTTGTGTTGGGACAGAAGCAGAGAGGGAGAGAGACAAGGAGAGACAGAGAGGGAGAGAGGACGAGATTGAGAGCGGGAAAAAAAGAGAGGGAGACATAGAGCGAGAGCGACATTGGCAGATGAGATATGACATACAGACCCCTACACATACGCACGGGTGCATAAGTTCCCCGCTGCCCCTGCTGCTGCCCCTGCCCTGCTGCTGCCCCTGCCCTGCTTCTGCCCTGACCAGTTCCAAAACCACCATTTTGAGCTTCCCGCGCCTTTAAACAGCTATTTTTCGTGGTTTTGGAACTCCTGCCCCTGCTGCCCCTGCTGGTGTCCCTGCTGCTGCCCCTGCTGCTGCCCCTGCCCTGCTGCTGCCCCTGCCCTGCTTCTGCCCTGACCANNTTGAGCTTCCCGCGCCTTTAAGAAGCTAGTTTTTCGTGGTTTTGGAACTCCTGCCCCTGCCCTGCTGCTGCCCCTGCCCTGCTTCTGCCCTGACCAGTTCCAAAACCACCATTTTGAGCTTCCCGCGCCGTTGAAAAGCGATTTTTTGGTGGTTTTGGAACTCCTGCCCCTGCTTGAACCTAAGCTCCAAAACCCTGACAAATTTGTTTCCGAGCGCTTAAACCGGAACAGTCTCAAATAGTTTATCGTTGCGGCAACCAGAGTCTCATTTCTTGTTTGAAAAGATTTTTTAATATAAAGCTCGACCGTACACGCCCAGGACACTTTGCAGCACGATACATTAAAAAAGGGAATAGGGTTCAGGGTTTAGGGCTTCGTAGTAATCCATACGGCCTACTTGTGGGCTGGTCTCTGGAGACGGGGCCGGCGTCCTAGCCGGAGCCTGACTTAATATTAACTTGCGCAGCTACCGCTAAGTGTCCATGTACCCATAGTGTGTGTGTATATATATATATATGCATTGTATTTAGATAGATAGATAGATAGATAGATAGATAGATACGTAGGTAGGTAGATAGATAGATAGATAGATAGATAGTGAGAGAGAGAGAGAGAGAGACAGAAAAAAAACAAAAAAAAAAACAACAACAACAACAACAAGTTGAGAGGGATGCTTTAAGGGGGTCCCTGAGTAGTTTGCTGGGGTCAACCGTATGGAGACATGGCCCATTAGAGGACGCAATCAGCAGGGGTTTAGGGGGGGTTTAGGGGTGCCGGGGTTTAGGGCTTAGGGCCTTTATGAAGCCTCCCGTCTTAGGGTTGATGGCGATTTCTGCTAGGATTCCATAGCGATCTGCAGTGTTCAATGCCCCTGAAGCAAGGACCCAGGGACCCAGTTCACGTGCCCATGTAGGTATGTGGGTGACGGTGGCGTTCTTCTCAAACCTTGGAGTCGCGGGGGTTTGTCTGTTGATTCTTCAAAAAAAGACCGGGCTTGGAATTTAGACCCGACATCCTAAACCATCCAAAACCAAAACCAGGAGCCGTTAATCTCGTATGTTTAGACTGCAACTAGAAGAAACTATGCTACACCCTGAGCGCGAAATTTAATAGCTGTTGCAGGTCACCTCCACCCCGCGGCCGTGACTCGCGCGCACGCAGGCTGAAGTCAGTAGATCGGAATTTCTCAGAATCCGGCGTTGAATCGGGTATGGTCTGTGTGGTACATTGTTCCACGAAGCTTTTCCGGGAGACATGGAGCTGGGATCCAATTTTGGCATCTTTCGAACTGTTAATATATAGGGGCCTTACACTATAAATAATTATAGTATAATGGACCCCAGAACCTTTTGCACTATAAAGGCCCTTGCAATAAGCTTGCGAAGGCAGCCTGACATTGACCACCATCTCCGCCACCTCCTCGCCCTGTGCATCCCCCCTTACTCCCAGATCGCCTTGCAGATCGTAGAAGCTTGGTATGTGTGAATAGGGGCTGTGGGGAGTAATTTACAGGGCTACTTCTTCATAGGGGTTATAGGGTTTCTGGAAGGGCAATTATAGGGCTTGTTCTTGCTAGGGGTGTAGAAGTTTCTGGTCACGAATCAGTTGCTAAGTGTTACTCAGAACGGCCGATTCAGATGTAGGCCTGGCGCCCGCCACCCCAATATGATTTAGCCCTCAGCCCCTAGAACCTTGTAGGTTTACAACCGTCAGAAGAAAATCCTGAAGAGTCCCATATAAAACCCCTATGAACACCGAAACATCCCCCTCCTCCACCCCCGAACTTTTTAGCCCCAAACCCGAAACCCCCTATGCAACTCGAGACTTCTATGAACCCCCAAACCCCGCGAAACCTGAAGCCCCTGTGAAAGTCTAAAACCCGCTAAAGCCCCTGTCAAGCCTCAAAGCCCTATGGAACCCAGACCCTTTGAAACCCTAAACCCCGGTGAACGGTTTAGGGTTTAGCGTTGAGGGTTTAGGGTTTAGGGTTTAGGGTTGAAGCCCTAACCCTAAACCCTAAACCCTGAAGCCCCAAAAAGGAAAAAGCTAAAGCCCTAAACCCTAATCCCTGGAGCCCTAGAAAGAAAAAACTAGAGCCCTAAACCCTATAAGCCTTGAGGTTGACACTGAACCCGGAAACCCTAAACCCTAACACCACAAAAGGCCTGAACCTCAAGCCTTAACGTTTAGGGCTTATAGGGCTAACCTGGACCCTGAAGATCCTGCCTTTTATAGGGTTCTTTAATATGACTTATCTTATGCAAGTCCTTAAACAGGTAGGCGCTTGAAATTCTAGGTAAACCCGCAACCCTGGAACCTGGAGCTTAACCCTAAACTTTAAACCCTAAACCCTAAACCCTACATCCCTAAACCCCTAAACCCCTAAATCCTGAAATCCCTAAATCCCTAAAACCCTAAATCCCTAACACCCTAAATCCTAAACCCTAAACCCCTAAGCCCTAAAACCCTAATCCCTAAACCCTAAACCCTAAATCCCTAAACTCAAAAACCCTAAATCCTGGCACTTCCGAAGTTTTCCAGGACTCCGTCCCCACGCCAGGAGCTCAGTTGGGCTCGGAAGCGATCAGAGGGACTTTCGGGTTTTAGGGCTTTCGGGTTTAGGGACTTTCGGGTTTTAGGGCTTTAGGGCTTCAGGGATTTAGGGCTTTAGGGGTTTTTAGTGTTTTTTAGGGTTTTCTGGTGTAGGGTTTTAGGGTTTTCGGGTTTTCGGGTGTTAGGGGTTTTCGGGTTTTAGGGTTTTCGGGTTTAGGGGTTTAGGGGTTTTAGGTTTTCGGGCTTTAGGACTTTAGGGGTTTCGGGTTTTAGGGTTCAGGAGATGCTTGGCTTAGCTCGCGGCTTGGAGCTTAAGGGTTTCGGGTTTGAGGCTTAGGAAAGTTTAGGAGTTCGAAGGCAGGGCTGAAGGGGCGTTTTGCAGGGGTTAGGGTTTAGGATCTCATTTTTGTTGGGGGTTCCGAGACCCTAAACCCTAAACCCCTAAAGCCCCAGACCCTAAACCCCATATCAAGGGTCTTCTTAAGGCCGCAGGCTTTCATCCGGGTCTTCGGGCTTGAAGAAGCGTTGTGAAGGCTTTCATGCGGGTTTTCTCTTGCTGGTTTCTTGAGTTTGTGCAGAAACAGCGTCATGGCCCGGATTCACAAGAGAGTGCGTCGTTTAGAGACCAAGTTAACATTACTTGCTCGTAGGTGTCCCAACTCACTGGTTGTCTTTAGGGTTACTATGCAGTCATCACAGCACCCAGATATGGAGTCCTTCTAGGGCACGGATTTGGCATCTTTGTGTATGCCCCAAAACTTATCGACAACTTTCAGTTATAATGCACCTGCACAAACCCTTTTATGGTCAATGGTCCCCTGTGAAAACCAAGGAATACAGTAATCCATAAAAAACACCCTGCGAAGCCTAAACCCTCACAACACTCGTTGGAAACCCCTAATGTAGAGGCCTTAATAACTACCTGTACTATTTTTTGGGCGGTTTCTTGCTGTAAGTATAGTTTAATGGGCCCCAAAACCCTAGTCTAATTATCAAGGCCCCTACATCAGATGAAGAAAAAATCCGAAGACCTGGCTAGGCCGTCGCACCCCCTCACCACCGCGAAAGCGCTCGCCACCCCCGGCCTCAGGTTCCCTCCGATGGCTGTTGTTGGGGTTTAGGGTTTAGAGTAGGGCCCCAAAAAGGCACATAAGCAAAAATTAGGATCCGGATATCCCATATAAACCCCCTTATAATGAAGCCCAATAAGGTAGGGATATCCCTATAAAAAGCTTATGCTTATGTGCTTTTTGGGTCCCTAGTAGAGGGTTTAGGGTGTTTGGGATAGTATAAATAGGGCTTTGGGCTTAGATGGTTTATCGGGTTTATAAGGCTTATAGGGTTTATAGGGTTGATAGGGTTTATAGGGTTTAGGGTTTGTAGGGGTTGTGTTTTAGGATCGAGAGTTGTGCTTTACCTATTTCCAGGGATTCCAAGTAAAGGGCTAGGGGAAAGGGCCCTGTCTATTTTCTCAAAAGGACAGCCCTGTTTGGGACTGTATAGTTTCAAAATTTGGGTCATTTGGGGCCCACGGTCTATGATGGAGTCTTGTGGGATTTTGGGAAATGGGGCTCCGGAAGAGTAGAACTGAGTGTAGCGTGAGAGTAAAGATAAGTCTCTGCGTACTGCCTGGCTCTTGCAAGATGCAAGCTTTGGCACTTCCGAAGGGCTTGAAGAGTGCACGATTCGAAGAGCAATCCCCTCTGCGGCCCCTGCCCGGCGTTAAAGCCCGGAAATCAATCCCAAAAGAAGGCCACAACTCCAAAATTACACACTCCCTCTTTGAGACTGGAACCCTAAACCCTAAACCCTAAACCTTAAACCTACATCCTAAACCCTAATACGAGTTCCCTGACGCCAGATCCTCCAAGGGCACGGGATCGTTCGCCAGGACTTGGACTTTCCGGCCTGAAGGTGGTTTTTCGTTATTACGCTCCATAACCTAAAGGCTCCAAATAGACTACCAGAGTGGAATTAGGTCCCAGAAGACCATCCTTATTAAAGTTCTAAAGGCCCAATTCCTTAATCGTAGTATATATGAAGCCTCTAGACAAGGGAGTTTCCGAAAATGAGGGGTACCTTATTTTGGGGTCCTTATAAGGATCCTACTATGCAGGGTTCTTTTTTTAGGATCCCCTACTTTCGGAAAAATGTCCAGGACACACAAGCGCAAAAGAGCTTGAAATTGGATACTTCGGCCACTGGGGTTTCACAAGGGCATAAGTTCTGAATATTGAGCCTACATGTTCAACCATAGACTCCACAAACCTCCTAGACTCGGATAATCTAAACCCACTCAACCTGGCCATCAGAGGAAGTCTGGGGAGCTTCACATCAAGGCCTAAGTCTCGAGCCCCGAACCTTATAGTGATTATAATTAAGTGTATAGAGTCTATTTTCAGGTGCAGTATGTGCATATATGGCTGATGATAGATTAGAGAGAATCGAAAATGCACTGCAGATAACAGATATACGGTAAGAACTTCAAGATGATAGAGGTGCAAAAAGCAATACCAACAATACTCATAACCCTTGCCATAACCGTGATCATGATAGCTGTTGCAGCACACGTAGTCGTAATGGTAACAGTGTAAGCAGCAACAGCAGCAAAAGGCATAGCAGAAGCAGCTGTAGCAGTAGCAGTGGC
>CAJNDV010024958.1:0-10104 GCA_905221635.1 Symbiodinium sp. CCMP2456 | reverse complement strand
AGGAGTTTAGGGTTTAGGGTTTATGTCCAATACCTAGTTCTCCAATACCCAACCTTTGAACTTCTGGGGTTCTTGTAATGTGGTAACAACCAGAAGGTTTACCCTTTTGTTTCCCTGACTTATTGGGGAAGTAAGAGTATGCATGTTGTAACGTGAGGCAACAGCTGTGCTTAGATTAAGAATTATCTATGCTTTTGGGGAATGTGATATGTGTGTTTGGGGTGTTACTTTTGGGATACTAGTAACAGAGCATTTCTTCGTTGAGTCCCCAAGATACACATCGATTCGCAACTACTACTATTGTAAATCTTGGCCAGCGGTTTCGGTACTAACCAGAGCTGGAACTGATGGGGAGGCCGCTGACCTGAGGACGCGTAGAGCGTAGGCATCCTGAAAATCACATCCTACTGTTGGAGTATGCAGCACAGCGCAACCCCGCACTCAGCACTCAACCACAAGCTCAACCCCTGCGCGCGTCCCTTTCCGGGATGGAGGCAACAACGGACACCTCGCCCTGTAAAATTCGCACCAGTTTGCCTTAAATTCAACAGCACCAAGCAGGACATCAGGCAAAAGTCATATCTGGACGGTGACGGACACACCCTGACCCTTGTAACTATGCATTTGGATTTCTGTAGTCAAAGCATGCAAAGCTGGACCTAAAGGTCTATGCAGTCTATGCCCTAACAAGTCATAGTCGCCACTAAACCCTTAACCCCTAGAGAGCCCCGAGACCTAAACCCTAAAAACTGAATCCTTAAACTGCACAGAGCCTTAACACCCAAACAGCCAACCTCTAGAGAGCCCTAATACCTAAATCCTACTGTCTGATCCCCTAAACTCTGGACAGCCGTAACACCTAAATCCTACAGTCTGAACCCCCAACCCTAGAAAGCCGTAACACCCAAACGCTAAACGCTAGCCCTACAGAGGCCTAACGCAGCACCTAAACCCTATACTCTTAACCCTTATGCCTTTGAGAGCCCTAAACCCTAAACCCTAAACCCTAAACCCTAAACCCTGAAAGTGGTAACGACTGGTAGCTTCTCGGAACGAGCTTCGTGATGAGGAAGGCCAGGAGTGCACAAGGGATTGGATGGCTCGGTATCTACGGAGCTTCTAGAACCCTATGCACGCCGCGGGGCCTCTTTTGATCCACATCGCCAGCTGTAGGCACGACGTTCCTGCAAGAGACGGAAGGGCCAGGAGTTCATGGAACTTTCATGCCCCCCTCTCCTTCTGGAGAAGATTTGTAGAGCTCTTCGGCTCTGCCGACTGATGATCACACCCCTCATCAATCACACTAGTTTCAGATTTCTTAGCCGGTTGCTCCAAAGGTTGTAATCCTAGTTCCTTCCTCCGCCGTGCCGACATCATAGATTCATCCTCCACCAATCGCCATTTGTGACCCATACGGTAGTAGAGGTCGTACTCGCGGTGTCCGTTGCTCTTTGTCAAAGAGTTTGCGAGCTGAGCCTCGCTATGGACCCAGCGCATTTGCACACCCGTCCGGGACTGGGCCTCCTTCAAGGCCAGCAATTCAATGCTGGTCCTCTTCTCTGATCCTTTAATCACCAGGACCTCCGTTTCCAACTTGTCGTAGACGTTTCTGCTGTCCGTCACCACGCATCCCTTCACCATCTTGACCGTCTCCTCAGGATTGTGAAGGTTTGGCCTGCCGTGTAGCATTTCGCTCCACTGGAATCTTGTGGAGAACAGATCGTCCTCGCCGTTGACTGCAGCTTGGGACTCCGCCGCTCCGGGTGAGCGGCAAGCCCGGTCGATCTTCTGGCTGTGCCATAGCACGGGACTTACATCACACACATCTCCTTGCATGATGTTCGTCGGAGTAGCTCCCACGAAGATGCCCTGAGTGGACCCGCCATTGATCCTGTTGCCGTTGGCCGCGTCGACCCACGCCACAAACATGATCTGGGTCTCGGGAGTGAAGCTGTGGATTTTCATCCTGTAGGACTGCTTCTGCTTTGCGTGGGCCAGGAGCATGTTGGTCCGCACCATGGTGTCCACCGTGCTTCGGGTTACCTCGGTTAGAAGCAACCCTACTTCCGCCGCAAGGTAAGGGGCGACCTGCTGGGCATGCCAACTCAATCCTCCTAGCAAGGCGCGTAATTGGGTTCGCTCTCTCTCGCTCGTGGGGTCTTCTCGGTTTTTCCTACGGGTAGCATTAATGCCAATCTCGTGAATGTTGTCCAAGTAGTTCGGTTGAGACAGCTCAAACCCAGTGTCAGACTGTTCAACCACCACCCCACACTGCGTGAACTTCCCTTCCTCCCAATCACTCCATTTGAAATGGTCCTTAATGGCCTTAAGCTTCTCTTCCCACAAGGAATCCCCTTCTTTTCCCCCAAAGAGAAAATCGTCCACATGGCCGCTGATGAGCCCGCGAAGCTCTCCGTTGGCCCGAAGAGCCCAGCAACATGAGTCCGACCACAAACGCTCGAAACCAAGCTGCTGCAAAAAGGTGTCCACTGATCTGTACCACTCCAAAGGAGCATCCACCAAGCCATAGCAAGCTTTCTGGACCCGTGTCACGCTCCCGGCAGGAATGCCGAGCGCTTCACAGATCTCAGGGCAAGGAATGCAATATAGCTTGTCCGGGTAAGCTCTGCTCTGCAAGAAAGCCCCAGTCACATCTCCTTTTCGCACACGCCAGCCTTTCCATGCTGACATTTGCAATAGGAGTTGTCTGGTCTGCTTGGTCATCACTGGAGAAGTAGTCGATCGGTGTTCGTAGCTCCCATCTTGGTAGCCAAGAAGCACTGCTCTGGCTTTTGGCTTCCTGCTTCCGTCTTCACGTAGCTTCCAAGTGAGAATCCACCTCATGTTGATAGCTTGGCCTTTGTCAGGTTTGAGGTGATCGGGAAGGATTTCGAAGGCTTGCGAGGCCACAAAATTTTTGACCTCGATGGCTTTCGCCCCGCGAAAGGCCTCCAGTTCTTGCGGCGTCATGCGCCGCTCTGACAGTTCCACGGCCCTCCGCTTCAAGCTTCCAACGAAATGCGCACTCAAGTTGTTCCAGACTTTGTTGAGTCCTCGCTTGCTCTCGGGGAGGTCAATCTCGATCTCCACGGCTGCCTGAGTATCATTCCAATACGCGCTCTGCTCTAACGGCCACTGGGGGTCCTTCACGTCGGACCACCAGGCTGTTGCGGGAGGCGTAGAAGAAGTGGCCGCTGTCCTTGGCCCCCTGCTTCGGGATCGCTCCCGATGTGTGGTTGGGGCCTGGGCGTTTGCGTCCTGCTCCATGTCCACGTCCTCTGTAGCTCGTCCTGCGGCTGGTTGTCGCTCTCGTTGGAAACGGCTTGGTTGCACTTCGTCCTCAGGCCTCTGCGCTCTCTGCCACTCCTCCACCTGGGGGATCTCTGAAGAGATATCCTCGTAGCGGTTTCCCCCGATCTGCTCTGCCACCATGTGGTAGGTCCAGGGGGCCTGCTGTTCATGAGGAGCCGCCATAGCTTCGAGCAGCTCTTCGCGGTCTGACGCGCGGCGCAGTTGCTCCGGACTGCACTTTAGGAGGCTCCGGCCTTTCACCAGCCACACAGAGCCCCCTGGTCTGAGGTTGCCTCCTTCGTCGCGCCGTGACTCCGTCGCGAGGATCCTGGCTGGTCCCAGGAAACGGCCGTGCTTGCCACCTGGTTGGCGCCGCCCCTTCTGAGCGTCTTGGCACCTCCAGTAAAACACTAGCTCTCCCGGCTGGTAGTCGTAGCACGGCCTGTGCCGTGAGTGCTTCGCCCTCTGAAGTCTCTGCTGCGCCTGCCATTCACACAAAGCTTTCTCAGCCTCACTGCGCCGCTTGACGGCGCGCTCAAACTCCCCTGCGCTGTTTTCACACAACAGGTCGGGCGGAAGCTGCTTGCACCCTGTAAGGAAGCGTCCAGTCTCGTCTGGTGCCTGTCCCAGCACGTGCTGGGCCGGTGAAAAACCTCTAATCAGTTCCTTCTGATTGAAACACGCAGTTGCTTCGGACAATGCCTCCTCAGTTGTCAGATCTGTGTCATGCAGACACAGTTTCTGCATGATCTCCTTGACGCCATGAACAGCATTCTCACAGGCTCCTATCTTCCAGTGTGCCTCTCCTGGAATGATGTCCAGGAACACACTGTGACGATCGCACCAGTCTTCTACTGCTTGGCTACGGAAAGCCCCTGCCGGGTCGAGCCTCAAACATCTCGGGTAGCCGAAGTACTGGACCCAGCCTTCCTGAAGATAGTGGAGGCACTGTTGGGCATTAGGAGCCTGCCGGGGTCCTCTAGATATGATGCGGGCAGTGCGGTACCTCGAGCCTTCATCGATGATGAGCATAAAATACACACTCTCCTCAGTATGGGGATGAACCCAGTGCCCTATGTCCGCGCAAATGGTAGAAAGCTTGGGAGGAAGGGGCTCCAGGGTCGCGAGATTCCTAGTCTGAGGCCTACGCTTCTCCTGACACACAGAACACTTGAAATCCTCGGCCAACTTCAGAGTTCGTTCGTCCGCACCCCTCCGCTTCAAGGCTTGAACCATGTGTTTTGGTGGGCTATGGCCCGTGGCGCAATGCAGAAGATACAACTGTTTCTTGATAACTTCATCCGGATCCCTCTGCTTCTGAGAGATCTTACGTTGCACCGCAGGGTAGGCCTGTTGGGTTCTCTCGGGAGTGGGGAAGCCCAAAGACCGAAGTCGGGTCACCTCATCATCACCCACATGCTCGAAACCCCTACTCACAAACACCGTCACCACCCAACGATCGCCATGCCACGCACAGGATCCATGCCATGACTTTGGGGAGAAGACCACAGGTTTCAGCTTGATGTCATATTCACATCCCTCAATGGTATCCCCATTGCCGTTCGTCCTGACTGACACCCTACCCTTCCGGCCACACAAAGACTCCTTCCCTTCAATCCAAAGACCGCCCTCCGAAAACTCTCCGAACCCTATGCTTGCATTGGGGTGCTCAGGACTGTTGTGGCAGTCTCGATGGATAGGAAGACAGCTACCATGGTTCAGCGCGAAGGAGCTCCATTTCAGACCGGCTGGGAGTTGGCTTCGTAAGGCTTTGTTGATACTACGGCACAGTTCGGGGAGATCGCGGGTGCGGTTGGTAAGGCCATAGTGGTTTCCGTGCGCATACACGCCGAAAAGATTGTAATCGGATGACTGGTTTTGGTCTCTTCGGGAGTGGCCGGTGTTCTGCAGGGGATGTTCTTCGAGGATGTTTCGAACCTGATCAAGGCTGGGCGGGCTACTCCTACTGGTCAGTTCCTTAGCTTTGGCTTCGAGGTGTTTGGCTTCGAGGGTGCTAATGTAGCTCTCCTCGGTCTCTTCTGTCTGGGTCCTCTGAACCAGGCAGCTGCCGCATACAGCCGGGTCGCGGCTCTCGCCGCAGGTACACCGAAACCCGTGCCCGAATTCCGAATGAAGACACGACTCCCCCGAACACTCCTGAATCACCCCCTTAAAGTCTCCCTCCTTCCGAAGAGCCTCATAAACAAGCCGACAAAACTCCGGAGTGTATCTACTGGAATCCCTAGCGTTACTCCCTTCGCACTTGGCATGACGATAGTTGGTGGGGCATCGACAAGGCTTGTAGAGCATGTTAGCTAACCTAGCATGAGTGGTGACCAGTCGCCAACCCTTTTGCATAAGCTGACCCTCTTGTCCCTTCAACCCCACAGCACAACCCTTCGCCACACAAGTATGCAAACCCATATGAAGCCTCAGTTTCTGAAGCACAGGCAGCCTCCAAGCCTCAGACCTTTCCGCAAGTTCCACCGTAACATGCACCCCCAGCTGAATGCACACCTTGACTATTTCCAGCGTACTCTCATAGATCCGCAAGGCATTGGCTCTCTTAGCCTTCAGGTCTTGGATTTGGCTAGGAGTGCGTTGATTGATGCTTTGCAAGGGCGAGAAAGGTCCACAGGGAGGGGCTATCCAAACATGCCTAGGCTTCACAGTCCTAATCTGCTCTAAGACTATGGCTAGCCCTCCTGTTGTGGCGAGGTCATGGCCACACCACAAAGAGCACCTACAGGCGCTATCACTTCGGCCCGTCCTGCTCTGGAAGGTTTTGGTCAGCAGGCTGTCAGGCTCGCACATGACTTCCAGAAGATCAAGACGCTGCTGGCTCACAAGGCTCTCAAACATGTTCGGAACCACATCCTGGAACTTATGCTCAAGAACCCGAGAAGCCTGAAGACTCATCCCCTGTCCTGGTTCGGCGCCTCCATCTCCATGTCCGGCTTGGCCAGCACCTTCCGGGGCTTCTCGGCACGCTCCTCTTTCATCGTCTGGACTTCCTGGACCAGCTGGGCCACAACGTTGGTCAGTGCCGCTACAGCCGCATCGTTGCTGCCGCTTGCTGCCTCCACTGGGGCACTGATCTTCGGGTAGCCCTTGGTAGTGGCCGCTGTGCGCTTTGGCGCCGCTCGGGCCCCCTGTTTCGCCTTTGCCACCGCCACCATCTTCTCGTTCGTCTCCTGCTCGGCGTGTAGCTTCACCCAGCGGATGAACCGACGTAGATAGACGCTGCACTCGCCCTCCATCTCGGTCTGGCGAGCCCATTCCACGTACTTGGGCTCCTCGTCCAGAACCTCGCGG
Organism: Symbiodinium sp. CCMP2456; assembly: GCA_905221635.1. Classification (NCBI taxonomy): domain Eukaryota; class Dinophyceae; order Suessiales; family Symbiodiniaceae; genus Symbiodinium; species Symbiodinium sp. CCMP2456. The sequence continues at coordinate 3,498 of CAJNDV010024958.1, read as the reverse complement.
TAGGTCTTGGCAGCAAACTTGCCGAACCCCATGAGGTCGCCCCCATTCGGCGTTGTCGTCGCCAGGATCACATTCATCGCCTTGCGCTGAATCGTGCCGATGGTGTCGTTCGGGGTGGCCTCGATGTTGTACTCCGAAGCCACATAGCGGATCAGGTCCGCCTTCTTGCCCTGCTTGTTGAGCTCCGTTACCGCCTTCTGCAAAGCGGTCTTCTCCTTCACATTCTTGATGGCGGGGATCTCGCCACTCTCGATGAGATCCTGAAGCCGTTGCTTCAGTTCCAGCTTCGACCACGTCTCGGGAGGCTCCTCCCCGTAGGAGCGCAGACGCAAGATCAAACTGGCCTTGTTCATGGAGTCCATGGCGAGGAGTGCGAACAGGTAAACAAGGGGCACTACAAAGTGAGCCGGGATTGCTGCCATCTCGGCTGGGTTGTTCCTGCTCGTCACCGCTTCCGGTCTGCACTGCATCTCTGGCACACCTTCCCTCACTGTAGGCTTTGTCACAAACCGACATGAGATCTGAAAACTCGCTACCCCTAGTCTGCACACTACCACTCGTAACACACACAACATTCTCAGTGTGATCATCTGTGGCACTGTGGGACCCCGTCCCTGATAAAAACTCACAAACCTTCCTTTTCCCGTCAGGGTCAGAATCAGGAAGGAGCTGTCCCTAGCCTCGAAGATAAGAAGAAAGTCCTGGGACAGCTTTGGCAGTAGGCTCAGCTTTGGCCATCCAATCTTCCGTCAAAGACAAGAGCTGATGACCCGATTGACCCCTAACCAACCGTAAAACCTTTTGATCATCCAAAGCCCTAAACACAGCCAAATCCTCTCGGAAGTCTATGATAGCCCCAAGCCGCCGCAAAGCTTCCACGCTAAGCAAAATTGGGCTTTGCCCTTGATCCAAGGTGTGAACCTGGATTTCTCCAGGCTTGCCGTTTGCCGACACCTCGATCTTCGCTGTGCTACAGCGCCGATTCTCGGTGCTGTTTCCGAAGGAAAAAACTGGCGGATTCTCAGAATTGATGCCCCTCAGGCGAGATGCTCCATGCCGGCGCCGGTTCTGCTCTAGCACTGCCTCAAGCGCCTCGATGCTCCCAATGGTTTGGGTGGCGCCGCCGTCGATGACGCACATGCCGCGTCGTACTGCTTCCTGGGTGGTGAGGGCATCCTGGTTTATGCCCGCGCTCAAAGCTGCTTGCACGTAGTTGCCCGAGTTCTCCTTGTAGATCTGGCTCAGGTCCTGGTCCACGGTCGCCTCGGCCATGCAGACGAAAGGCGCCTGCTGCGAGCTGCCGCTCGCGGTTCCCACGTCCGTCTGGGCGGCGGTGCCCAAAGGCTTCTGGGGGCAGTTTGCTGCCCGGTGGCCACGTTGTCCGCACCTGAGACAATCCAGATTGGAGTCGTCGCGCACTCGGCTCGGGAAGCTGGAAGGCCCTCGGTTCCCCGAGTTCCCATAGTATTTCCGGTTCTGCTTCACGACCTTCTGCTTGTGCCGAGCTTCTTTCAAGGTGCGCCGGGCCTCGTTCATGACCGCCATGGCCTCCTGGGCTTGGTTCTCCGCCTCCGCAATGAGCGCGATCTCCTCGTGGTCCCACCCATCGGCCTCCAGGTCTGCCACGTCGTAGCCGCCCTCAATCAACTCGGCATCGTCGGGGATGTAGTCCTCGGCTTCACCGAGGTAGCTCTGGAATCGGCGGCTATCCCGCCGTCGTGTTTCCCCTTCTGGGAATTGGTTCCTCAGCTCCTGGCCGACTCGCTGAGGGCTGAAGTTCCCGTTCAAGGCCGTCACCACCAAGTTCCGTTCCCCATGGTCCAAATTGGCGTCCATGAGCAGGTACCACCCCTGAATGAAGGCTGGGAGGACCTCAACAGCCCTCTGGGTGGAATCTTCCGAAGTCGCCGTAGAGCTCGAGGATGACCAGTTCCAGTTCCCCCCTGATCCATACCAAGAGGAGTTCCAGTTCCAGCTCCCGGTGTAGCCTCCGGTCGGACGCCAGGCATGGCGCCATTGTTGATCCTCGGATTCACCTGCTTCGTCGGTGGCCCGTGTGGACCCGTCATGGGTGGCCTCGTCTTCCGCAAGGCCAGTGGTCTGGTCGTCGGTCTCGGTGGCGGGTGTCCACTGACGTCCCCACCCGTAGCTGTAGTAGTCGCCGCTGTGGCGCCGCTCGGCGCCCCATGGAGAGGCAGCGGGCCTCGGAGCCCCGGTCTCGTAGTGTGGCTGCACTCTCTTCATGGCCTGGTTGGCCCGCATGTAAGCTTCACTTTTCCTAGTGATGTACTCATTCATACTCTCGCCGCTCTTCCGCCTCGTCCCTTTGAAGTACGTCGCCAGCAGGTCCGTCACCTCGTTCACTCTTGGCTTGCCTAGGGCCTGTCTGAGATAGGTCATGAGCCGCTCCACGCCCCCACGATAGGCGACCCAGCCCGCAGGTTGCCCCGCGACATATCTCTTTGCAGCCCCGCTCAGCTCCTGAACCAGCTTCGGTCCTGCTGTATAGCGCTTCTCCCACGTCAGCGACTGCTCCCAAAGAAGAGCCGCCTCTTCATACTGCACAAAGGTGTTTGCTTCGCCCCCCCAACAGGGGACGCCGTCCTTTGTCCTGGTGATCGCCGTCGACGCGGTCTCTGTCGTCCCACTCATCGTATCTCCAGAGTTCCCCCTCCGGAGCCACAAACTCCCTGGATCGAACACCGAGCCTGCAGCTTCACGCCACAGGCTCCGCTACCATGAAAGTGGTAACGACTGGTAGCTTCTCGGAACGAGCTTCGTGATGAGGAAGGCCAGGAGTGCACAAGGGATTGGATGGCTCGGTATCTACGGAGCTTCTAGAACCCTATGCACGCCGCGGGGCCTCTTTTGATCCACATCGCCAGCTGTAGGCACGACGTTCCTGCAAGAGACGGAAGGGCCAGGAGTTCATGGAACTTTCAAACCCTAAGAAGCTCCAATTCAGCATAAATCGAATAGAGAATCCTTAATCATAGATCCCTTTTTTGACCCCGATAAGGAACCCTTTTACGGTTTAGGTTTTAGGGTTCAGGGTTTAGGCTTTAGGGTTTAGGGTTTAGGGCTATATGCAAGGGACCCTAGACCCTAAGCCCTAACCCCCCTAAACTCTAAACCCCCTAAACCCTAAACCCTAAACCCACAAAACACAAACCCTAGCCCATGTGCCACGAAGGTCCAGAAGCTCCAACCGGAACTCTTCCGCATCCGTGAGCCCCGGGCCCCCAACCGACGGTGAGGGGCGGCCACAGAAGAGTGCGCCTTAGGGGGTTTGGAGGGTTTAGGTAGAGTTTAGGGTTTAGGGCCTTAGGATTTCTGGGGTTTGAGGATTTTTTGGGGCTCCATGAACCCACATAGTAGATACTTAGGCCTTAAAGGGGTCCCTATATAGGTACTTTAAGGCCTAGGTATCTACTATATGGGTAGTTCTCTAAATTAGGGCCCCCTTTAGGGTCCTGTTTATAAGGGTGCCGTACTATA
>CAJNDV010024947.1:16670-59155 GCA_905221635.1 Symbiodinium sp. CCMP2456 | reverse complement strand
TACAGGAACAACTGGACGTTGCCAGGCATCGCGCCACTGATGCTGAGATGGAGTGTGAGTCATTGCGACGGCAGCCGGAGGGATCCGGACAAAGACAGCCAGCAGATACGGATGCAGATGACGACGCAGAGGAGCTGCGCGAGCGTCTCATGGAGATGCAAGAGGCACTGGATGCGGCCAGAGACCGCGCAACCGACGCCGAAATGGAGTGTGAGGACCTACATCGGAAACTCCGCAATTCAGCTGTGCAGCAGCTCACAGATAAAATGGTTCTGCAAGATGGCAAGACGCAGCGGGAGCTGGAGCTTGAGAAGCAGATTGCAGATTTGATGGGCGATTTGCGTAAGTCCTAGGGCCTAGGGCACCCTGCCAGCCGAGTCTGCCTCTTCCTGGACTGCTTGGAGCCCCAAGAGCTTCGGAGCAAAGGGTGCTTTGTGAGCAGCAAAAGAGGCGCAGAAAACAAGAACAGTCACCTTGGTGGACGGACGCACAGGCTCGAATGCTGCTATGACTGATGTGCTTCTGCCCGATGCTAGGCATCTTTTCTCTCGTGGCTGTCTGTCCAACGGTCCAAGAGCCTTGCTTCGTTACTTTCAATGCAGCACCTAAGATCTAAGGAGCCAGTTCTGCAAAAGACATCTTAGCCTGTTCCGGCAAGATTCTTGTCATTTAAGCAGGCGCCGAAGATACAATTCGAAGTTTCGAAGCTCACCTTCTAGGGTTCTTGTTTCAGCGCAGGATCCGCAACGTATTCCGACTTTGAACTGACTGAATGCTCGAATGACATAAGGCAAGCAGGTTCCTATAGCATCATAGGGTGCTGACGTCACATGTAAGACTAAGAACTACCCACGCCCCCATCCCCCAATTTTCGGGAGTTGAATCGCGCGACTGCGGGAAGTATACTCGGGGATTCATTTTGCATCGACATGTCACTTCACTCGCTGAGACATGTGTTAAGGTGGCAAGATGCCACCTGATTCGCAGCATCGGCTTGATTGGTCGAGGGCAGAACCAGCATCTAAGAAGCTAAAATGCCACATCACTCAGCACTGCCAGGACGCAAGGTTGTTTGTAGCTGATGGCATTTAGACACATCTATCGTTTGCTGAAGATAAACACGCACAGCCGACAGTGAATTCTATCACCTCGGTTTCGGTCGATGGCCCTGCCTCGCCTAGAAGTTCTTGTGTTTGTGTCCGCATTGCTGCTTCAGGGTGTTTATGTGCAATTCTACGACATCTTTGCCACCTCCTCTGGCTCTGGGCCTGCCAACATCACGGCTTCAGCCGCAGAGGCAGAAGTAGCGGTGGAAGTCCGGGAATTCCTTTCGGCTGATTGTGATGGGCCGCCTGCTCGTCTGTGGCACGTGGTGCCCTTCACTGCTTGCATGGCACTGCGGCCTCAGATGCAAAAGCCGGGAAAGACAAGCCACGAAGCGTTGGCCTCTGCACCAATGCTCTACGGGCGAGTTTCATGTGACACTCTGCGGGATGCAGAGGGAGGCTTCGTGGAGATTTGCTCTGACGAAGACTGCAGTGAGGAGGGCTGCCAAAGAGTCTCTGTCGTTCCCGAGGGAGAGTGCGGCACCAGCTTCACAGGCTTTGCTGGGGCGTCCTGGCGGTGCATCAAGAGCACAGATATCCCGAAGTGAAATGAAGCCATCAAGAGCAAAATAATTCTCCCGTAGCCTTGCATCTTGTGCTTTCGCACAGCATCTGTGTACATCAGTTTTGCTGCATCATTCTCAACTCGCAACATTTGTTTGCCGGCATATAGCCAACAGCTGCACAAGCAACTCCTATCAAATCCCTCCCTCTGCCAGGTGCCAGTCTGCAATGCCCCCAACCGCGAAGCTCAAAACAGGTCTGAAACCCTCGAAGACGTAACATCCCCCCTCTCTGCAATCTCCCGACTGCATGGGGTGGGTCATGGCTGCGACGAGATCCACCGAGGCCCCGTCATGAAAGGGCAGAAGGTAGCTTTGATCCTTGACAGACTCTTGCCATGTTTTATCGGTTCGTGCTCGTGTGAGATCCCTTTGTTCATCTGTGTAAGTGTCTGCGTTGGTGTCTGGTGATTTGTCAGGTTCTGCGCATAAAACAGGGCCGAACCACGTTTAGATTATGGCCGCAACGTTTACATGGAATATGTAACATGTTGATACAACAGACAGAGCTTTATCAAAGACGCGATTCGTGTTTCAAAGAAGGCCTTCTGTGCACAAGGGCCTTGGGAGAGTTTCCAGGCCGGCCATGACCCGGTACTGTCCGCGGGCATGGGCGTGCCAAAGAGGCCGAGCCCTCGGTGGAGATTTGAGAGAATGCGAAAAACTAGAGATACTCTGATTCTCTGATGCTCTGCTACACAGTTCGCTGGCACTTGCCACTACATGACGAACTCACTTCAGAAGCAACTTCTTGGATTGCCACCTGTGCATTCGCTGCAAGCTTTCTGAATTTGCAACCATCGCTAGGCGAGCTGCAGCCGGCAGGACCGCACATGCAACGTGGAAGTGGCGGAGAAGAACCTGGAGGCTGCTGTCCAACTTAAGTCGATCGTTTTCCCAGGCGAAACCCTTGTGTGGTCTGGCCCAGTCTGGCATTCCTCGAATGTTTTTTGCAGTTTGCGTGTGCGTCCGCTCCGGACAGTGCCGTGCTGGCCCTCCACCTGGTCGCGGTGAGCTGAGCTCTGCCTGGAATTGCGACATTCTATCCGGACGCCGACACTTGTTGCTGGGTGGTGTGGACGGTATGACACTGACACTGCTTCGACGCTATGTGACAGCTATCGGCTATCTCTGTAAGGTGAAACGATTAACATGACATGCCAAGGCAGCAGAAGCAAGTCTGTCTCCTGATGGCACTGTCCTAGCCACAGTGTGTGCAAGTAAGTGCCAAGCTTATCCGTCATGCGAAGAGCAGAGCAAGATGCCGGAGAGTCAGACAGGCGAGTTAGGCCAATCCCAGCTCCCACAGCGGTACATGGAGTAGAATTGACGGCAGTCAAGGTACGCGACCTTGGAGGCAGCAACTTCTCAGCTGCCATCACAAGGTCGTTTCCTCATCATCCACTTATTCGTCAGCACGGCGACTTCTGCCTTGCATCAGCCGAAGAGGTCTGGTGGCCTCAGCTTCGTGGAGTTCTACGCTCCTTGGTGTGTGGCCCCTGACACAAAGCATGAGTACAGTTTTTGCAAGAGACTTCCGCTGTCCCCTGGACATTTTTTGGACTACATGTGAGGTGGCCACTGCAAGAAGCTGGTACCGGAATGGGAGAGGCCTGCGGAGCTTTGCTTCACGGATGATTGCAGACGAGTCTTGGAATTCTTGCGACTTCTTTCGGTAGCTTTTGACCTGCATGTGCTTGGCTGAGCGGCTCAGTTCATGGAGACTTGATTCAGCTTGACCTTCGCAGGACAGCAGAGCTGTGCAGAGATGATGGAATCTTGGTGGCCAAGGTGCTGCACCCAGTTCAGGGAGTTTCATGCAATATCCTCAAATAAGCTATGGAGTCTTAGTAGCCGAGGGAGCTTGCCTTTTGTGTTCATGTGACTGAGGTTGACTCCATTGCTGAAAAGGCTCTAGCGCAACAGCACGAGGTTCAGCTTGAGCCCCGAGGGTCGAGGAGCAGCGACTTCGGGTCGAATTCGGATGCTTGACTGTCGACCGGCTGCTTGTGCCTGCTTGTGCCTCCGACTAGATGCAGGCGTTGGATAGAGGAGCGTGCATGTGGAGGAACAACATCAGAACCTTCAGCACGGGCCCAGGTCGTTCCCAACTCTGAGACTCTTTCGAGGCAGCCCGAAGGCCACCAGATCGTGCTTTGAAAACCTGCGCACGAAGGATGCAGCCAGAGCTAGAGCAGCTTGTGTCTAAAGAAGGTGTTGGCATGTGGGACAGCGGGACAGTCGGGAAGTCACGCGTGACTGACCCTTCCCCGACAGCTGCAACAACTGCTGTCCGATGTGGCTTGCGGAGAGGGCGCAAAGTGGAGCTGCAGGTTTCGGTTTCTGCTTCTTTCTGCAGCTGTCGGCAGGTTTCCGTCAAGTACGAAGGTCCTCGCACTGCTGCTAAAATGGCAGAGTGGGTCAAGGCACGCTCACATCCTGTGCAGTGATGCAGGAACTCTAGAGGCTCATGCCCATGACTGAGAGATGCTCTCGAAGCTCTTGCTGTCTGGATTTGCGAACCCAAAACCCCCGACAGCAGTTTACATTTGTGAAGAGCACGATGCAGGGTTGTTGTGGTCACAAATATCTGCATGCTTGCCCTGCAGGCCAAACAAAACGAAGACCTGGTCCAACGTGGGGCTCTTTGCATCTTCTGGTCGCTCCGCCTGTCCATTCATGAGTGGTATGTGCGCTGTTAAAGCTAGGCTTGAATTTACATGAACGGGCAAGAACCTTTAGGCTCGAGCTTGAAGTTTGTTGCTTACGTAGAGATCCTCTCCTGACATGGTGTGGTTGCGCGGCGTGCTGGCCGTGCTGGGCTGTGTGCTTGTAAGTGGGCGTGAGGCCTCAATCGCAGCAACCGGGAACCCGCATATGTCCCAGTGTCCAGGTGAAGGCTGCGACTGCCCGGCACAAAAGCAGCTGGACCTCTCCCTGATGAATTTGGTACCCTTCCAACCGGTGCAGGCAGATTCTTTCCTGGGCATGGAAAAATACGAAACGAGGGGCTTGGAAGTGAATCTCTACAACTTCAAACAGCCGGCGCGACTCTCCGAACTCCAGCTGCCTTTCAAGTTGCTGCTTCTCAAAAGCCTTGATCTCACTGACCTACATGTCCTAGAGGTTTCCAAGAAGCAATCGCAGGACTCTTGGTTCCCAGGGTACGAATGGTCCGTGCTGGTGTGCGGCCGCTGTGACGGCCGTCACTTGGGCTGGAAGTTCGTGCCTGCACGATCCGGCAGTGCCTTCTATGCCCTCATCGTGGAAGCGGTGGAGGAGGAGGGGGAACGACTCGCAGAGGCCAATGGCCAGCTCCTCGCGGGCCTCCGCGCTGTCGGGCAGCCATTGGCAGCCCTTGGACTAGCGGCTTCAGCCCTGCAATCGCTTCTGGACGCGTAGAGCTGCGCAGTGCCAGGGCATGTACATAGATCCGCGCAAACTGCGCAGATGTCTTGAGCCCCGAAAAAGAGAGTGCACCGCCGCAACACCCCTATCCGCCCCTGCTTTGCAAGCTGGAGAGCTAGAGTTCCACAGGAGTCTCGAATGGCTGAGGACTGCCGGCTTCTTCGGAGGAAATCGCAGCTTGGGCCTCTCAGAAGCCGGTCGCAGTGCTGGGGCCAGCAGCCAAGCCAGAACGGAGTGCAAAGGCGAGAAGCTCTGCCGTGCTTTTTGAGTTTTTCCGAGGCTCCTGGAGGGTGTGGTCGAGAGCAGCGTCTTGCTTCAAGCTTTGGAGGAGGGAGGAGGGCTCTGAAGGCTCAGAAGTTTTGGAACTTAGTGACCATGCAGGATGCATCGTTCACCTTGAACCCTTCAGCCGCAGGAGGCTTCGTGAAAGCGAGAGTCAGAGAAAGCCGAGAGGCACTGCACTTTCCGGCAGGCGAGGTGCCCATTGGCATCGTGGAGTCGACAAGCCCTGCCCTTCTCAAGAGCCTAGGCGGGCGAGTGGTATCTGAGTAGCGGTGCACTTGCCAAGCTTGATCCACGCAGCCATTCCTTGCCTGCAGGCTCGACAGGTTCCGGGCCGAGGCCGACGCTGCCATGCGCGACGCTCCTCAGACCCGCTCATACCCCTCAGCCTCGGACGGGTTTGACAGTAACCATCAAAGGTCGCTCTGCTGCGCAGCTTCGACTTCGAAGAGAAGGCGGGTAGCTGGGGTAGCTTTGAGGAGTACCGTCACCTAAGCCAAGCCAAGAGCAGGACATTTTTCCCGCAGATTACCAACAGAAAAAGAACGCCGCTCCAAGGTGTCGGTTTTCACTCCGCAAGGCAGCTGGCCCAACAGCTTCGTGCGGGGCCCTGCTGCAGGCCCTGGCGTGGGATGTCAGAATCTCAACCTAGACCTGTCGGCTGTCGCGAAAGCTCATCCTCGGGCTTCTCCAGAACTCGAAAACAACCTTTCTTGACTCCTCTGAGGTGCGAAGAGAGCGCATGAGTGAGGGCGATACGGTACGACCCTCTTTCAGTTCTGGTTGCAAGTGCCCTGGCGCCGAGGAGGCCTTGATGTCATGGATAGCAGCGAAGCGGGTGCCGGTCGCGTGCTTGGTCTGCAATCCTTCCGCCGACTTGACTTGCTTCGGCAGATGTCAGAAGACAGTGCAAATGTCTCTTGCTACGAGGCCCTGATCCCAGGATCGGAGCAGACGGTGCGGACCCATGCAATGGAAGTGCAAGACATTGGTCTACATACCCGCAGTCGCAGGTTTTCTCGATCACTTGAGTTTGAGTATGCAGGATTGCGGGGAAGTCCGCTCTGCGGACATTAGGCGTAAGACGTGATCTTGTTGCCGGGCCGGGAGCGTTCGCTCAGGAGAAGTTCTTCTTGCAGGACATCGATCCTGGAAATGGCTTAGTGCTTTACTTCGGTGGCGGGCTTGGAGATCGCAAGATGAACTCCGGAGCCAAAGCCCTCGACTTGCCTGCTTTCGAGGTGAAGACGAGCAGCTCCGCCGCGATCTCCACGTTGCTTGCACGGAATACATTGATTTTTGGGTTGATTGAAAGGGCAACAGACTTGCATTCTTCACAAGTAGTGCTTCAGGAACTGGCTGTGTCGTTCCGCAGTGATGCGAAGCTGAAGTGGGCTTGGGCCACAGATGCTCATCTGGACAGCTGATACTGACACCAGTGCGATACTGACGGCATGATCTGCGCAGCTCAGCAGGTCTTGCCTCTCGAACCTAGAATAGTTAGACAGGCTCCCTATGACCCTATGACACATTCTGCGCGAAGAGCGCTATCGAATCGAACTTGCAATTGCGGACATCGCCAATCGTTATGTCTGCTTGTACGGTGCTTTGTGGTGCTCAAGAGCCAGGTGTAAGGGGTTGGCTCCGAGCTGGCAGCAGAGCTGCAGCTGGCTGCGTGCATGTCGATGGGGTACGACTGTGGGCACGTGAGCTGTGTTCGTGCGCAATCACTCGCACATCGCGTACTTGATTTACATGCTGCGAGAAAGAGGAGCTGCTTGAAGTGGATTTGCTTCTCGTGCAGTGCCTTCGTGCGCCAACTCTCAACTCTTTTGATGTGTCATCTGGCAGATGTCGAGGTGCACCTAAAGAAGAGCCAGTTCGGTGAGAGCTTGGGCAAGAACGCAGAGACCCCGGCAATTGTCTCTGCTCTTCACAGCTCACAGCTGCAGCTGCCCGTCCATCTACTAGGCTGAATCTAGTATAGCAGAGTCGACTGCGTTGCTAAATTCTAGCAGGCAGTGACGCACAAGAGCTTGCTTCGTCAGAGGTTTCGATTACGTTTCGTATTGACCCATTGCCCCACACCCCCACACCCCACACCATCCCACACCCCCACACCCCCCTCACACCCACACACCCACACACCCACGCCACACACCCACACACCCACACCCCCACACGCCAGCTGCAACTGCAAACATGTAATCATGCACAGTTAGGGACTCTTTTAAGTATTTGTGAAGACAAACTGCTATGCAGAACACCGTTGTCAAAGCCGAATCACTGCAATGCCTGACAAACATTCCCAAGCCCCGCAGTTTGCTCTAGTCCGAAAGTGCCCCCGCTGCAGCGGTCTCGAAGTGCACCCAAAGCAAGGATGTGGTCCTTATCCTGCAAACTCCTGCACGGCTGTACTCTGTTGCCGAAAGGTTGGATTGACCCCTGCCGACTTTCCAGAGGCGCTTTTTTTGCTTTGTTGTATCTTTCTGTTTTGCTCAAGTTAAGAGGGAAGTCTCGGCTTGAGAGGTGGCGATCTGGGAGTTCGGAGAGACAGAGGACACCGACAAGGCAGGGAGCTTTGTGGCCGCAGAACTGGAGGATTACAAGCTGTGGTGCCGGAAGCCAAGGTGTATCGGCTGTCCCAGCAGTCCTCTGGTGCAGCTTTGACGCGAAAGGCAGTTCAGGCAACTCTGCGCTTGGAGCTGTGGCAAGGTAAGGACTAGGGTAGCGCGAAGCAGCTTTTCTAACAGGTTTCGCAACAAGAGTGCTAAGGGCTGCTGGCAGCAGCAGGCTTTGTCGTTTCCGTGGCAAACGTCACAGCAGAAGCAGTGCAGAGACGTTAGTCGCATTATTTCGCAGAGTGCTTCTGGCTTATTGCAGACTTCGGCTGAATGACCAAAGCACACGGCCACATTTGCTATCGTTCGTTCCTGTGGAATTGGGTCCACGGGTGGGGAGGTGTGTTGTGTGATGGTGTGTGTGTGTGTGTGTTTTTCTGCATGTACGCTTTCGGTTTCATGTTGCACCCTGGCACGATGCCTCTGTCATCCCTTCCATGCGGCTCTCGGAGGCCTTTGTCGATGACTGGCGGCAGGGGAAGCTCTCGGCAGAAAAGGCGCCATCTGTGCACAGAGCAGTTGAAGCCTTGGAGCTGTCATTCCGAGTGCCTTGGTTGGCGCTCGAGTCAGCAGCATTGCAGGGTGTTCGAGAACCCTTGGATTCGAGATTGTTTTGGTCAAGTGGGCATTGAGGTTTGCAGGCATTTGGTCTACTTCAGGATTTGGGAATCTCGGAAGTTAAGGCTGGAGATCCCTCAGGGCAATTCTGACGGTGCCCGGTGTGTCAGAAGGGTAGTTAGCTGTCGCAGTGTGATGTTTGGGTTTGGTCAGCCACAGCCACCTCGTGGCATTAGCGCTGCAGTTGCAGGTAAGGACGCCGACAAACAGAAAACCTAGAAACGAGGGCCCGTGCTTCTCATGTTGCCTAAAAGTCAATAGCATGAGGTATAGCATCACGACGAACTTCATCGAACATATTTGCCAATGTTGTCTAGCGCACGTGTGCGAGTAGGAACAAGTGTCAGCATTTACCGGGCAGCGTCTCGGCTCGACTGCTGAAAATTTCAGTTCTCTCCCCGTCCTTTCGCCCTGCCTGGCTGTTGTGGATGCAGGTAGCTTGCCCCGTGGGGCTGGGGGGGGGGCAGTCACCTCGTCTCAAATGAGACGCAGATCGAGCCGGGCGTCTTGGATCTAGTTGCCGTCGTCGGGGCAGCTCCAGCTCTCACACGCTCGCCGCCGACGCTTGCATTTTCCGGCGCATGCCTTGCCATTGACAGACGAATAGCGCCACTCGGCATCGAGGACCTCGACGAGGTGGCCACGGTGGACGACGAGGTCTCTTTTGGCGAGGTCGCCGCGGTGGCGGGAGACGGGACTGGGACGGCATGGCAGGCGACGCCATCCAGATCCTCATCCTCGTCTTCAGTCCTGACCAGATAGCGCCGTGGAGGACCTGCTCCAGTACAGGCTCCATTGCTGTGTCAATTACAACGAGCGGCGCATCAGCAGTCGACCGCAATCGCTGTAGCTATATCGGCAGATTTAGCAGTCTAGCATCGTGCCCATGGTTTTGTAATCTCACTCGATCGGAGCATATCACAGCCATTAGCCGGCATCGTGTTTGCCTCTTCTCCGAGATTGGCTGATTCGCAAATCAGGGTATTCCGAGAAGAACGCGTTCCTCAAACCCAAGCCCGATCTGGACAAAACCCTGGCTGCCGAGATTTATTCAGCAGAGTTCGTGGATGCCGACAGAATCGCATTGCGGCACCCAGCTGCGCCCTACATGTATGCGTCTGCTGCATTTTCAGATTCCGCCTTCGCCAGCCCTTTCTCTAGCTTGCGTCTACGACTCTGATTGATTAGACGGCCCGCGCCCGCCCAACCGGGCGGTGACCGCGAAGTGCGCACCGCGACACCGGCACCGGCGCCGGTTTACGGGGCGGTGTGCCCGGCCGGGCGCAGCTCGCGCTTCGACCAAAAAGGGGCCAGTGCACCTAAGTAGATTTTGGTTAGCAAGCCGCAGCGCTTGTTAAACTAAATTGTGCTGTCAAGGGACAATAGGATTTCAGTCCAGAAACATTGGTGTTGCAAAAACTTTGGAGCGCCAGAGGATCTGGTCTCGGGTGCAAGCATAACGAGAGGCAACAGTACACTCGGCTCAACATTGGTATTCAATCGACGGAATCACGCGCGATGCCGGCTGCCGAAGACTGGCCTATGGACGCACCCCCTGACCTCCGAGATCGTGCCGGCTAAACGATCGGATGACTATCTTCTGTATTTGGAAGCATGGCGTGTGGAAACTTACATGATCTATGTCGCTGCGGCCGACGACTGGGCAGAAGCATGCGAAGTGGCCATGGGCGAGCGAGCGCCGATGACCGTGGTGGTGAGGCAGTTGCAGACTCGCTTGGACGACCCGCAAGCGATGAAAGTCCCAGTTCCCGGGAGCGAACTTTGGCGTTACACCACGACTTGAGACTAAGCAGGTTGGTTTGTCTGGTACGAGCCAGCTGTTTCTGAGGAGACGATTATCAACAGGAATTCCCTGGTTGCCCTGGCAAGAGGGCGAAACCTGGGTCGTGTCAGGACGGAACCAACTGGGCCTGCGCGGGACAGCAGAGTCCAGACAAAAACCGACTTTGCGGACGGTGAGTGGGCCGCGTGTCTGAGCAATCGTCGAGGGAAAATGTCAGCGCAGCAAGGTTCCGTGCAGACGTTCAGGGCTTCGGCAAAGCTTTCGTTTCGGAGTTTGACAATCGTGCGTTAGATACATGTGACTGACTAAACCTGCTGCCACGCAACGCCGATATGTTCAATTGCGTGACGACAATGAGGTGGACCATAAGAAAAAGCCCAACACGGCCACTTGAATCCAGATGAACCGTATTTCCCGATTGGTATCTGCCGTGTTCCCGGCACGGCCAAGGGGCGTTGCATAGTGGAGACCCTGGCAAGCTCATATTCCCAGCCGGTTCCGCGACCCAAAGGGTAGTCAGGCTGCATGCTTCGCCAATTTGCTGCATCGTTTCTAGAAAAGCAGAAACTGAGCATTCAGCACCGTCGGATGGTTTGGGCCTTGGACCGGATGCTGAGCTACTCAATGACATTGATAGCTATCTGTCCTCGACTGGATAGCAAGGCACGTGCCCGGCTTATCGGGAATAGAGGGCATTTTTGCAGAACTTGCGGAAAGCATCATTGTCCATGCGAGGCCGGTCGAGCAAGCGATGTGACCGGGTTGTGGAGGAGTTCAATTGTCCAAGCTGGCATGGAACACTGGATACTTTGAGTTCTGGCGGACCACAAGACATCGGAATCACTGGTTCGCAGTCACTGCGAGACAGGTTAAACCACGTGCCAGTGCCGCTAGAGGGGCTAGTCTGTGCATGTCTGACTGTGAAACTGCGGCGAGCGACGCTGGCTGCTGCATCGTCGCAAAGCCAGCCGGCCAAGCGGGCACGCAATGAGGATGCTGCTGAGAACGGTCGTGTTAACAAGGTTCGGCAATGTGAAGCACGTGCTAAAGCGCCACAGGGCTCCGAAACGCCAAAGCAATCAGCTGATCCGCAACGGTCTGGGGGTATCACGGCATCAAGTGGGAACACAGTCCGTGCATGCCACGGCATCCAGGAGACATGCGCCACCAGATACACCACTAGTGACAGTGCGACAGGGCATTGTAGCGTTGGGCTACGGTAAATGGGTTCACTTTACCACTCACAGTGGGAATCTCGTTAATCCATTCATGTGCCTCAGTAACTAGATGACGAGGCATTGGCTACGTTAAGAAAGTCACGCGATCCTCGACTTATTGGCCCGCTCTGGTACTGCCGACTGCTGGAGCGCAGGGCAAAATGGACCAAACAAAGGCACTTTCAAAGTCCTCGCAGTTCACTTCACAAAGTATCCAAAATTCCTGGCTAAACTATGTGCAACAAGGTTTTCATTTATCGACTTCAGCCGCCACGGAAACATGTGGCATTGCAGCGCCTAAAGCTGCAGAGGTTCATATAGCAGAAACGAACCCATGGCCTTGTTTGGCTACGACGGACGGTCAGAAGTCGCTTAAAATTCGTCCTCTGAGATGTTGGGGCTGCCGACGTTGTGGTCAAGACGCAGCTTTGAAACATAAAGCCGACAGGCGACAGGTGGTCCCACTCCAGAAAGTCGATTGGCTTTTGCATTGATTTTCGAGGTCGAAGATGGTGAGAGGATCCGTTGCACCCGGGTCCATCGTTCAGACGTGCGAGGTCGGAGAGTGTGGTCTCGAGTTGCAGTGTTTATCCGCTTTGTCGTTTCGATGCAAACTCCCAGAGCTGCAAAAAGATTCGTTGGCATCGCGTCTTGGCCTTCGAGCTTGCGGACGGTGAAAGGATCTGCCTGGAGGTTCTGGACTTGGAACATCAACCACGAATGTTCGCCACGGCTGAAATCAGAGCAGGCAAAGATGATAAAGCTGCACCGGTCCATCGAGAGCGTAAGTTAGGGTGCTGCGTTTGGGATGCGTTTTGGTGGTTCGCGGAAAAGAATGGTGGCGCAAACACAAAGGATGTCCAGTCTTTGCCGGCGGCATCGTCGCGATGGTGAAGGAGATGTTGCCTGGCGTGGATGGACAAGTGGTGTTGTGAACAAAACGAGTTGTTCAACTTGCCTTTCGGTTCATCTTTGGTGGTGGTGGTCTTTGCGGACCGCGACTTCTTTAACGCGGGGCTCGTGACGGTCGCGACGGCGACGAGCGCCTCTGGTAAATCGTGGATGTGTTTGGCTGACGACCGCCTGCTTTCCGAAGAGGCGTCCTGCGGGGCCTGGGATGGCCGTCCGTGCAAGGGTGGACCAACAATGCATCCATCATTTTGTTTGTTTGCACGTTAATTGCGGGGGCATTGAAGAACCAGCCACTCCCTGTTCGGGTTTCGAGCTTTTTGCTTTCTACGGGTCAGGGTTGGGTGCACTGCATTAGTTTGTTTGATGTGAGCCAATCACAGCTATCCGTCAAAACGACGTAAAACAGTAGAGGATCTACTCGAAAAACACGGGCCCGTATTGCGTGACTCCCCCGAACAGCATCAGCATTACTTGATTATTTGACCTATCGGAAACAGGATCCAGTGGTTTCGGTCACGAGTGACACGTTCGACAGCCTCGTCATCGACAATGACAAGGCGAAGCGTGAGACTATGTCCAATTGCATGACGAACCATGTTCGACAACCACGTCCATGGTGTTGTAGCTGCATTCACCTTTTTCCTTCCCTGCCACGTTCCTTCCATCCATGATGGCTCAATGTGTGTGAAGGTTTTCAAAATCAGATTGCAAAGCACCAGCAACAAGAGCCTCACTAAATGCGCAGCATGATGACAGCGATACCGCGTGCGGGTCCCATGCATGGGTCTGCCAAACCCGGCTTTCCCGGACCAGTGCGCACCGAACGAATCACTCTGTCCACCGGAAACAGGCGAACTAAATGTATGAAGCTTTAGTGGGACTTCACGAGTTGAGTAGGCGGGCCTTTTTAATTGGGCAGTTGTTCAACTTGATTGTTGGAAGGATGTGCTGGTCGAGTTCTACGCTCCTTGGTGCGGCCACTGCAAGGTGGGATCTTTCGTGTAAGAGGTCTGCCTGTCTTCGTGGGGATCGGGACAGGCTCTGGCTCCAGAATACAAGCTGGTGGTTGCGGCCTCGGATCGCCTCGGTTCGTGTACTTCTGCTTTCAGGGACCAGAAGCCGGCAAGACTTAGAACGCAGCGGCACGGACAAAACTTCCCAAGGCCCAGCACTATGCACTGGACGACGACATTTCGATCGTGCGACCTGGTTGCCTACAATCCGATAAGTTGGCTTTTGAGGGAGTACTGACAGGCGCTTTCTTTAGCTTGGCTTTCGTGTCGGTTTTTATCTGCCAGTCGGCCTGCCGGAGCAGCTGAAATGTTAGTCCCGGGGCATGGGGGCCACAATGCCCGCCGGACGTGCAGCAGGCTGCATTCATCCGAACTGTGCCCTCCCTGCTTCCTGGACCCAGGAAGATGGATGCGACGAAGTGCGCTTGTTTTCACCTGAGATGCGGTTCCTAAGGCGTGAGGCGATCGTCATGATTATTCCCTGATGTATGGGGCGGTCTCTAGAAAGAGGTGTTCCGCTGTCAGCGAGCGAAATCACCTGTCAGCGGTGCTCGGCAGCACCTCTTCCACGTCAGGTACAAACATGGCTCTGCAGACATCAAGAGCTATCCGACCCTCAAGCTTTATGCAAAGGCAGGGCGGGATTCGCGCATTGCACAGCCACAAGGGTTCGATCTGCCAGACTCCCGTCTCAGCTTGCAGGGCAAGAAGGAGACTCCCATCGACGGGGAGTTCAAGTCAACGCGGACCAAGGCCAGCTGCGGTTACTGACAAATGCCTCCTACTGTAGTAGTCTAGTCTGCGTGCTGCTTATCACAGTGGGCCCTCTACGTGGTGTTTCCCAGGATGGAATTCTGGCGTTCATCGAAGAGCACCGTGCTGCTATCTCAGCATCCTTGTTGATATGTGCAAAGAATGGAATCCTGGCAGTGTACAGCGAACTCAATGCACAATCTGTGCAGCAAGTGGCCCCCCTAGCAGCTCCCTGCCTTTGCTTCTCGAGGCCACGAAGAAGAAGGGAGGCAAAGGAGGAAAGCAGAAAGACACAGACAATGAGCAATGGCCTAAGCCGCCCCAATGACTGGAACACGGGCTTGTGGTTGAAGCAAGAATGCCCCCTGTGACTGCTCGCTTCGATCCGTTTCTTTCTGGTGCTGTCTCTGCCTCTCTATCTCTTGCTCTTCTCTCGTTCTCGTTCTAGTCTTTAGCTTCTTGTTTAGTGTCTCGCTCTCTCCTCTCTCCTCTCTCTTCCCTCTCCCTCTCGGTCTGACGATCAGATATCTCGCTCAAGCCACAGGCCGAAGCAGTCTGGGGAGCCAGTTGGAGCGACCCCCACAGACCCGTTGCCGACAGCGCCGCTGGCCCAGCTATGCCTCGACATCTGCCGAGAGGAGGAGCCATAGCCATCTGACCTCATATTGCAGAGAGAGGCACTGCAGCTTTAGGCTCAGGAACTGCAGCTCGAGCCATGTGCCCAGCGAGGGATGACTCCTTCGTGGAGCACACAGAGTACTGCAACTGGCTGCGAGGGCGGCTGCCCAATTGGCAGAGTTGGAAGGAACCGGAGGACATGTCTCTTCAATCAGAATGGAGCTTCTTTGGGAGCGAACAAGGGAGGGTCGGGGCCCTGGGAGCTGCCCTGAGGACGAGGAGGTGGACAAGGCGCAGACGGACTTCCACCTCCGACTAGACTATGCCAGTCTCACTACATCTCACAAGACACCTCAAGTCGTCCGAAGCGCTTTTGGTTGCCGATCTCTGCGGTTGCCCCCTAGGGCAGTGAGACGACCATGTTTGGCTGCAGGCGGCGATTCCGGCCCAGTGCTTCGATGCTGGCTCTCTTGCTGGGCTTCTCATAGCCTTATATGCCGCAAGCATGGCGGCTGGGGTGGTCCTGTGCCTCTGGTCGCAGGGAGCTGAAGCAGAGACTGAAGCACTACCGTACCTGTCCGTTGCCAAGTTACTACGGAAGACCGGAGTTGCTGGATGGAGAGATGGATTCACATGGCCAGATCTGTGCAATCGGCAATGCAGCCTGCTTGCACTCAGACGCTTCGAAGATGTTGGCTGGCTTCCTTGCAGTAAGGGAGGCCAAAGTACAAAGAATATACAGAGTGCAAGCAGCCGCACGTTGGGCCGGTCATCCTGACCTCCCCACTGGTTCTAAGGGCAAGCTTGAATTACAGCGGCTGGGGCTCTTTTAGACGTTTTGCTCTGGTCCGCGATTCATGCGTCGACATGCTGATCATGCTGTTTCAATTCTTTTGTGTGGTTTTGCAGCACCGCTTGGATAGTCTTCGGCTCAGAGGTTATGCCAGGAGGGAGGGAATGCAGTGATTACGTCTGGCGTGACATAGCCAGCGGTGGCTCGTGTGCTGGATCCTTCGGACTCCCTTCTGCATTGTGTTTGAAGGTTCAACGCCCGATGCTTTACTGGCCAGCTCCGGGTGAGGCCGGCCTGGCCGCGTGTGGAGTGCGAGTGAACTTTGCAGCCTGCTCTTCTTCCAAGTTCCGAGGCCAGGCTTGCGACTTGCGTCGCGGAGTGCCCTTCGGAGGTGGACGTAGTGAACTCGAGGCATGCATGCGTGACTCGTGTAGCGCCTGGGTGTGTACTAGCAAATGAGCACTAGTAGGGGACCTCCAAGTTTGTAGGGTACATCGGGTGACGTGCAGCAGCAGTAGCGGTCAATGCGCGACGGCAAGCCCTTCGTCAAGAGCACCGTCAGTCAGGAGGGATAGACATAGACCGGCCGTTGCAAGGTGATTGGGATCAAGATCTGTCCGAAATGAATCGAATCAAGATCAGCCGTTCGAAACGGTGCGTAATGGCACGTTCATTGAAGCCAAGGAGTCGGAGGCAATTTCAACAATCGACATCGGCTGGCATCACAGCAAACTTCACCCGAATGTGTTGTTTAGCTGAAATGCAGCAGGGCCGCGCCGTGGTTTCGATATTTTGGGCAGAGCTGTGTCCAGATGGGCGCATGTCTTGCGGAGGCGGACCTGGAAGGAGACAGCATTTTCTTTGCTATCAAACATGGCCACTTGAACGTGGTGCATGTACTCGTAGAAACCGGAGCATCGCTTTCGGTAAAGCCAAAAAGAAGCAACAGTTCTTCCCATGATCCTCTAAAAGCACTGAGTTGAAGCATGCCGGACACGCAGAAACGGTCACGGCCTTTGCAACACCTCACAGTTGCAGTCTTGCTGCCGTAGCAAGGATCCATCTCCCTGGTAGTTCGGGAATGGCTGAAGGAGGACAGTGCGAATGAGCCAGTCATAGAGAAGTGACTGGACAACGTGGTTGCAACAAACGGACAATATTGGGTTTGCGAGTCTGCGGGGGCTGTCCGAAGTGATGGCGGTGCTCCGAACTTGAACAAGAATTCTGAACTAGAATTCGCTGCTGATCATGCCCGTTGGCACACAGCACGGCCGTGGTGCGACGGCCTTGCCACGAAGGAAGCTGCAAATCTGGTGGTTGTGAAACCTGGTGAGACCTGCATTCAGAACTTGGCAAGTGCCTCAAACTCCCCTCCTGGTTATCTCGCAAAAGACAGAAACGGCCTTAAAACGGCTCTCTGGCAAACTCAAACGTAATCGACCGCTTGCACCAGTGCACGGTCTTAGGTGACGGGAATGCACGCTTTCCAGGGCGAAACCGAGTGTGTTGGAGACGAACAAGTAGGCAAGCAAATGCTACTGCAAGGCTGGCTTCAAGGTTGTTGCATCTGCCCGATCCAATTTCCCACCATGCTCTTGTGATTCGAAGAAACACGCAGTTTGTTTTGCTTTTTCGTGGTCAAGCAACACCTGTTGTTGCTCCTGGAGGCAGTAGCGGTAGCGCAACACTCAAAGAAACGGATCCCGCATGTACAAAGCAACTGGCCAGATGCCCCACCGATATCCAACGGTCTGAGAGAGGCGTGCACTGTTTGCAAGTTTGCTGCGTTGGCTTGCTTCCTTTCTGCAGGTCTGTAAGCGTGGCTACGATGGAGCCCGTCACGACTCAGGGGTCTCTTGGACTTTGCGAGGTTTGTGTCCCACACGTTTTGCGACAGACGCAACCAAGAGCATGCTTTCTCAGTGAAGGTTGCTGGAAAACGGGACCAACCACACAGAAGAGAAGGTGGCACTTGCGAAGAGGAGCCTGGGACATGTAAAGACAGCACGGAATGTTTCGAAACCAGGTTTTGCTGCCATGCGTCTGGAACTAAGTTCCCCGAAGACCCCTTATGTGCTTTGGTCATGTTTGTCCATGATCATACCTTTGGCTCGTCAAAGGCAGATGCTGGGAAGGAATTCCTACCCAGTATACGAGACACTCCCTTGCCTCGGGCGGTTCTGCCTTCCGAACTCGAAGGCCGGTCGTTAACGAACGAAGAAGTATACCACTAGTCTAGTAGTAGAGTGTTTCCGCTTAGATGGACAAAATGTGGGTGCGGCAAAAATGTCGATGCTATAAACGAGGCACCTGGCATCTTCGCGTCGTTGCTGTGGGCCGCTGGTGAGCAGGGAGCCGTTGTGCCTGGGGCATCCGTGGCCTGGATGAACTTCATCCTGCTTTGTTGAGACTTTTCCACTGTCTGAAAGTGCAGCCTTGGCGACAGCTTCAGAATTGACTGAGGCCTGGTTGTAACATACAGCACCAGTCACAAGGTTTGGTTTTCGCAGATATTCCTGTTATGAGACAATACATTGCCAGTGGAGTCCGGAACCGCTAAATCGAACCGCACACTTGACACCCTCGAAAGAGGCATAGCGCTAACCGTTTTCAAACGGTCTAACAAATTACGCAATTGGCACGACACGACTTGAGACCCACTTGGTTTAGAGTATCAGGGTCTAGGAGTTTCGGGTTTAGGGGTTTTGGATTTCGGGGTTTGGGGTTTGGGGTTCAAGCAGCACAAGTGGCAGGGTTTAGGGTGAAGGGTTGATGTGACAAGTGGCAGGGTTCAAGTGCGTCAGAGTGAAGTGTGTGAGTGGGGTTAAGCGGGGTAAAACGCAGTGGCCCGCTAAAGCAGGTTCAAGTACGTCAAGCCGTCGGCCGTTTGAAATCGATTAGTGGTTCCCGTTTCTCCACGCTTTCAGTGAAAGTAAGTTCCTCTTGCCTCAGTAACGAATTAAGTGGAATTGTTGTACTGGAAAGAAACAGACGGTCATTCACGTTTAATTCGCGTCGTTTATGCAACCTTGATATTTTCGCCTCTTCGGGACATCACATGCACCAGATTTGGGTTCTCCAGTAACATGATGCAAGTTGAGCAGCATGGTCTTGTTCAGGTTTTCTGTCGGTGGACACTAGCTCAGTGCGGCAAGACGCGGTTTTCCGAAGCAACACCATAAAAAAGGTCCGAAAGACGGAAAAGGCAGGGCAGCACATTCAAATTCTACCATGCCTGTATGAGGCATCAGACTTGACTCAGGTCCTGATGGTGTACGCACGGCGATTGCTGGGAATCCTGCGTCAGGGGCCTCCGTGGAAGGAATGGCTGGTCTCGCATTCTTGGACATTGTCGGACCTTGTCTGTGAGCCATAGCTGCATGTGGCTCGTTCGACAAGAGCTTTCTACGTGTGTCAGCCAAGGCAGCAGCCATGAGCGTATTCGCCCTCGGCGGGCTGTCGCAACTAGTTCAAGTAGCTTGCCCCCGATGTGTTGCCTTTGGGACGACGACGATTACAGGTACCTTGGCAGCTGGGGCCAGCAAGATGGTGTGGGACACTTTGCGCAAAGTTGATGCAGCAGCGGCCAACGATGCTGCGATTGGGTTGGAGCAAGGGAGTTTGGCTCCCGGAGGTCTGCAACTTGTGAGCGCTGCCCTCCTGGTGCTGGCAGCACTCGCAGCCATCGCACTCACTTGCAGCCGCAAGAGGCTAGTGAGAGGTGCGGCAGCGATATCAGCCTCGCTCCTGGCCGTGCCACGCAGGCTTCTCCTGGAGCTTTTGATGGCCACCTTGCTATTGGCGGTAACCCAGGTCGCCAGTCTCTTTGCTTGTGCAGCTCTGGTGCAGCGCGCTGCATCAGTAGTAGTTCCTGACTCTCGGCTTTCGGGAGTCGCCGGGTCCACTTCGGGACCCTTGCCAGGAATAGAGAACTCCACGAGTGTTCTGCCCGGATCCAATCTGCTTGGTGAGGCCTGGCCACCAGGACCTGTAATCTCCGACACTCAGCCTTTCGCTTTCTCGGATGTCTTGTGCTTCTCCCTTCTGCTGGTGGTGATACTGATCTGCTTCTTGTGGCTGCAGCTGACGGAGGCAGTCTTTCGTGGAAAGGTGGCGCTCAGCGTGGCTTTCTGGTATTTTTCATTGGATCCTGAAGATGTGGCTCAGCCCTTGGCATCCCCACCAGCGATAGCATGGGTGCTCGCACGACGTCACGTGGGGTCCTTGGCCAAGCGTGCCTGCGTTTCCTCCCTAAGCTTTCTTTGCTCCTTTGTTTCGCTGAAGGCAAAGGCGGCAAAGGCAAATGCATCAGACGCTTTGCAGGCCGAGGCCTCGGGAGGCTCTCGCGAGGCCTCCTGGGCTTCCTGGGCTGAAGCCTGCTCGGGACAGCCGGCGGTGTTTCTATCAGTCTTTCCAGGCCACGATTTCTTTGAGTCCGCCAGCATGATTGCTGCCTCCTTGCCTTTGGCCTTGGAGACCTTGCGTAGCAGTCTCGGGGCTTCCTCGCTTCCTTGTTTCTTTTCCGGAGCCAGCATGCCATTGCTCGTCGTGGCAGTCGTGATGCTGGTGTGTCAGCTGTGGAAGGAGCCCGAAGACGGGGAGCACCGGTCAACAGAGGACACCATCGAAGTGCTGTGGTTGCTGATAGTGCTAGCTGCACTGCTCCCTGCCGGTATGGCCTGGTCAACTTTTTCTGGTGCCCTCACCGAATCCTTGCTGACCTGCTGCATGCTCGACGATGCCTGGTTCCAAGCCTTCCGAAAACTACCTATCGAGGCTCCGCATGCCTGGGGGCAGGAGCACGTTCCCAGGAGTCCTGTGACGGTTGCTTCCTCCCATGTGCTGTGGAGCAGCAGGATGGTGCCATTGAGGCTTCGCATCCTCTTGACGGAATCTGACACAGACGTCTGAGCCACCTCGCCATCACGAGAAACTTCGTTTGCGAGAACGCAGCTTGCGGGTGGCCTGGCAACAGGTCACCACACAAGGACAATCAAGGACACAGCATGACATGGCTGGACACTGAGCATCGTCGTGGAGGCTCTCAATATCGCAAGTACAGGAGGTCGTGATGGTCATGTACCTGTATGTATGGTACAAGACTTTGCAGGGAGAGGTCTACTACCGGCGATCCATGAAAGGAGGAGGCTCCGGTGAGGAATATTACCAGGGAAAGAAGTACATCCTCAGCTACTCCGAGTCCAAGAAGACCTTGGTGTCGGGAGTCATGGCCGGTTGGCCGTGTCCTCGCAAGGTCGTCACCTGGCTGTTGGAGAACAGGAGCCTGTCGGATCTCATCCGCGGCCGACGGAAGGGTCGGAAGGGAGCGACTACTACGAGTCCAAAGTCACGTCTCTGGAGGATGGACGAGCAGAGTTCTACCAAAACGGCGAGAAGATCACCGTGCGGGCCACGCCGATCAAAGCTCCGGGAGGGGGCTTCATCTATCAATACAGCACCGCCGACTGCAGAACCTGGCATACGCTGTCTTACGCGGAAGCGCAGAAGGAGTGGGTGCGGACCGCCTCAAGCACCCATTTGAAGTCTGATGAAGATGGGAATTCCCTGCGAGGCGATTACGGCCATCACACCGTCCGAGGAGGCCAGTGCTGGCATGCCGAGCAGCCTCAAGACGCCAACCTCCGTGAAGCTTCTGTTCCCGAGTTCTACCGGCACAAGTCTGGCAGAAATAGAGCAACAGACGGATCATCGCTTCAAGCGCCCGCAGTACCTGGCGGAGGCCCAGACGCACTACTCCGCGCGCCGTGCGCTCGAACGGACACTTGGCGTTGGTGGGCGAGATTGTAATGGAGCATTACGTCTCGGACAAGGTCGTGAAAGAGGCGATGTTCTTCGGTTCATACCTCGTGGTCGGGCACAAGGAGGGCCAGACGCTTCCGAAGACCTTTGCCACGCCGAAAGGATTGCCGCTTCCGCGAGCGCCCCCGCCAACCGAAGAGAATCGCGGAGCCGTCGACAACGTGATTGCTCTGGATCGGCGCATTTGGGTCTGCTGCAACCACGTCAGCTACGCTGCGAGATCCATCCTCATCGAGCTTCACGAATCCATGAACAAAGACTCCAGGGAGCTGGAGGAGGCCATCAACCGCTTCGCCAAGGAGTTCAAGAAGCTCTCACAGGCCATGGATCAGAAGGAGCGAGGGAAGCATGCAAAGGCAAGTGCTTCCAGCCCGACTTGAGGCACAGGTCAGCAGGACCTGTCAAGACTCCAGACTATCAAGAACTTGATCTGTGGAGCAGGTCTGCTCGAGCGCGGCTTGCTAGAGCTTGACCATGCGAAGGGGGTGTACATGACATTACATGACATAATGAAACAACATGACCGGGGCGCAGGACACTGCCAGTGCAGAGAACATATCGAGGCAAAAGTTGGTGCTGTACGGATGATTGGCTCATTAGCTGGGTTCGAGGTCGAGGATCTGTATTTTTCAAGCGTGCAATGGCTTGAAGATTTACGTCGGGGTCGGGATCTGGGTTGAACGGTTGTGGCTCAGGACTCGGTGTGTTCGTGTGACTGTGAGGAGTGCATAGTAGAACTTCCATAGCCCACTCGAAACCTCCCCATCCTCTTCCTACCCCTGCAATCCCCTGCATCTGAGCCTGCACTTTGCCCCAGGTCACAGCCCGTGGGCCAGGCGCGATGCGTGTCGATGCGATTAAAGAGAGGAAGCCACGAAACCACGGGTTGAACAGATTGAGGGCCGAATGTGCGTTTCAGGATGCCTTCATGGCCAAACAGGGCAAAGACCCCAGTGCAAAATAGAACTTGAGTCATTGAGCCTGAAGCCCCGATTCATGTGAAGCTTCTTGCTTCCTTAGCTGCCATTTGGCTCAGTCACTGTGCTTGGCACACGTTAGCTGGGCACCTGCAACCACATCGCGAAGCCAATCCCCAGACGCTTGCCTAGGAGCCAAGGTGGAGTGAAGAAAGCAGATGCTGACAACAGCCTCCGGCTGCAGTAGGTGCTGACATGCACCACCCACCGCATAGACTAAGCACGGAGCAACCCTGCCCGTGTGTGTGGCTGGGTCATGCTTCTGGGTCCACAGATCCGCCCCGAGCGAAGCGAAACCCTAACCCACCAAGCCAAGATAAGCCAAGCACAATGAAGCACGAGTTTCCGGAGAAATCTTGAAGCTCACAAATGAGCAGCCATGGCTGCCTTCAACCCCCCGTCGCGCGCATCATCGCGTACAGGCCCGAGAGAGCCATTGAAAGCCCGAGTTATTGACTCCATGGCCTTGCAAACTTCGAACCTGTACAGGTGGTGCCGATGATGCTTCTCGTCTCTGTGAGAAGGGGTGCCAGCGTCCAGCCTTTGCGGCCTACTCGACGTGCTGCACACATTGCGAGGGCCCAGAAGGGCCTCATGCAACTTAGCAGGCGTAAGTCGGCGTGGTTGAACTTGTGAGCCCTCCAAGATTTCATGGTAACATGCACCGGAGACCTGCGCTTTGTCCCGATCCAGCGGAGGTTTGGAGTTGGTTCGTTGATGCTCAACTTGGTTCCACGGATGTTCATGACAAAGTATTCATGCTCAGGCCGGTGACTGTGCCAAGAAGGTGGAGCTCACTGGACGGCGGGTGAACACTCCGACGGTCAAGAGACCCGGCTGTGAGACTTTAGCCGCCCCTTGGTGGCTTGGCGTAGCTTGGCTGCTAAGGAACATGGGCTCCATGGTGATCGTGCGCTGCATCTCTGCGAAGCTTTTTCGTAGTTTCGACAAGTTTGGGCGGATGGAGCCTCGGATGAAGGTAGAGTCAGGTAGAGAGATTAGAGAGTCATATTAATATTGATGTACCTCTATCTGGGCATCTTTGGGCATACGACTTCGTGATCCGTGGAAGGATCCCTTCGCCGTTGTGGACTGGTTCTACTCAGATGGCAACGTCGTAACCGTGGGGAGAACGAGGTCTGCATGGGGGCAGCACATGGAACCCAAGTGGGAGCACTGTTGCAAAGCAGTGCACTACACTGGCTCGGGTGGAGGTGACAAAGTGGCTTGGATCTCTTCAGGAAGGCAAGGCCTCAAAGGAGCATAGATTCTATAGATAAAGCTTAAGGTTGGTCACCTTGCAAGAGTGAAACTTTGCGCTCGCATCCGTCAAGGTGCGCTTTCAAGTTCTCGAGGAAAACTTCGGGGGGCTGGGAAAACCCACATTCTGTCGCTTGCTGGCATTCAGAGATGTCATTAAGCGCTCCGCGCCCTGGGCGGAGACTTGGCTCCTTCGGCCGAGGCGGTGAGCAGACAGTTGACGTTGACATGCTCGTGGCGGGAGCCCGCATGGCTCCTTGGCCTTTGCCTATGCTTGTGTCTACGCCGATGTCCTTTTCTTGCGGGCCGCACCTCTGTGGTGGCTTTGGGGTTTTGGCGGAGTGGCCTAGTAAGCCTGGTCAGCTTCAGGTTAGGGATATAGAAGTGGCTTTGAAGGGATCTCATCTCACGCTTCAATAGCTTGAGGTCGGCCCGGGCTTGATGCGAAGTCAGCCCCAGCCTGTGGAGCTGTACAAGCGGGGGGAGAAGACAGGATCCATCCTGGTTCAGTTGGTCGTCCACCTTGAGAACGCTGGCTCGCCGATGCAGCTCCTAAACGCAACAGAGACAGAGGGGAGTCCTTTGCTGTTAGTGGAGTGTTGTGGAGTGTTTCTGTCCTAGACATTTAGAGTTCTTTCGAGGTCTGAGTTTACCTCGGCCGATCAAAGCCAGTTCGTGTCGCCGGTCAAGCGGATTGGAGTGTCCGGTGGGACAGCCCCCTTCTTTAGCTTGCTTCTCAAGGATCGCCCTCAGCCCATTAATGCAACCTTCCAGCTTTGACGACATGTGTAGCAGTGCGGAGAGTGCCCTTTTCAAGCCGTGATGAAGCTTCCTTGAGAAGGAGCCGCATGGCCAGCGCTTCGGTGACTACTGGATTGGCAAAGACCTTTCCCGCGCTATGGACGAGGTCCAGTTCTACGAGAAGTGTTTGAAACTGGGACGGAGTACGACCGGTGAGATGCAGTCGCTGCTTAGCCCGACATTGATGAAGTTTCTGACTCTATATCTGATCACTCTTGCTTCGAGCATGGCTAGCCAAGGCTCCTCCACTTCATGTTCGAGTATGCTGGTGTTCTAGAGACCACCGCAGAGGGCGAAGAGGGTTCCGAGCTGCAGCTTCTGGCTTCTTGGCCCAGACACTTGGGATTTCGGACCTCCTGTTAGCTCTACGGTAGATTGGCGGCCAAAGGTCTTAGAGAACCTGCGCCATCGCCGCGCCGGTTTGCGGTTGCTGGACATCAAGGCCGTAGCCGGGAAAGGATAAAGACTCGAGAAAATCTTGACAGGTCAGGCAGCAGCTTGCTCCAGCTTGAAGCCGTCCCGAATCGAAGGTCGGCGAGAAGACTGCTGCTGCCAATTGGAAGGGCAAGTCGCGGCTGGCGGCCCTTCGGCAAGGCCTCATCGACGAGCACACGAACTCCCAGGCAAGGGGACTTTACTCGAAGCCTGGGCTCAAAGTCGACGAGGGTTCAGCCGCGTTTCCTATGTCCCCTGCAGGCGGAGGGATTCCGACTCGAAGGCTTCGATGGCCAGAACCCGGTGTTGATCTCCATGGACCCGCTCCTGGACTTCGGAGGCCGTCGCCTGTAGTAAGCCAACTACCGTCAATCTTAGGAGCTTTCTGCTTTTCGGCTGCGGGGGCCCTGCAACAGCCCTGAAATGTTAGCAACGCGTCGATGATTCCGGAGCCTTGTCCACAGGTGAGGAGGGCCATGGCAAATCGACTCAGAAGAAGGCCCGGCGGATAATGCTGCAAAGACTGCCCGCTGCCGAGATCTTCATGCACTTTCTAGACATGCACCTTGCCAAAGATGGGAAGTCTGTGCGTGCTATCGAAAGTCCAGAACATGCGGCGCTTCCATCCTTGCCGATCCTCGCTGCTGCACGCGCGTACATTCAGTCAAGACGGGCATCCCTCCTTTGCTTTTCAAGTCTTTTGAGCCTCCCGGCCAGTCGGTTTTTCGGATCATCTCCTTTCTTCTCTTCAACATTTGTTTCTCAAGAAGGCGCCTCTGTTACGGCCAAGGCACCACTATGCAGAGCCTGGAGCCTCTGTGGTGCTCTGTGGAACCGAGTTGCTGGAGGCCTCTGCGCATTTAAAGATGCTCTACTTGGACCGGGGAGTCCGTTTCAGTTGAATCATGAGCTTTTGATGACGTTCCGATCTTGCAACGCGGCATTGCCTTGCGGATATTGCATGCCACAAACCGCGTGGGAATCTCGAATTCTTGAGCTCTTCTAACCTCGTGCATGGTCCGGCTCCAGTGGAGGTCGTCCTGTCGGAGATTTGCAAACAGCAGCTGGGCAGAATCCTGGGCGTTGGATTGGAAGAGACACAAGCAAGCTTTTCGGGCCCCTTCTGCATAGTTGACGGAAGAGATGTCCAGGTTGTGTTCAACATGAGACCCCAAGATATCAACACGCAGCTGAGGTGTTTCATTTACAGTTCATGCTGGGGCGCAAAAATAAAAAGTAGGTAATTGCGAAGTCGGGACTCGGCAGGTTGTCAAGCAGCTTCGGAATGCTCCCTACTCGTCCCATCCCGTATTTCCCCGTGCATCGGAATGCCCCCAGATTTTGCCAAAGTTCCAAAGTTTCCAGAGTTCAAAGGCTGGTTCAACTGGCCATGGCCTGCCGGAAGTGCGAGGCCCCTCAGCCGCTCGGCTCCGAACACTGCAAACCATGGCCGGCAAGAGGCTTCAGGTTGCTTCAGTTTGAGTACTGGTGCACCCATGAAGTCTCCACGAAAGCAAGGGCAGGCGTGCGGTAGCCATAATATCAGCCGTGCCGACGACAACGACAATAAACTACGGAAAGAGCTGTGCATGTGGCCAAGACGCGGATTGGTTCCAGCCCACAGGAAGTGGATTGGCAGCTCTGTTGCGCTGGGCTTTGACGATGCCTTCGGCAAAGATCAAGTGCCGGGCCCGAATGGCTTGACAGATTTCTCTTCTCAGACTCCCGAGACCTAAGCAGAAGCCACAGCTACGGTAAGGCCCATGTGGATGGCCGTGGGTTTGGCACCGCTGAAGTGGCGCTGCGCAAGTCAGTACTGGCCACCCGCCGAAAGATGAGGAAGCACCGCAGTCCATGGTCGTTAGCAGCTTTAGCAGAGCTTTAGCAGCGGCGACAAAAGGGCACCATCAGCCTCTCCTCTGAAGGTCAAGATCTTCGACTGGGGCAGGCCGGTCATAGCGTCTACTGACTGAAGCTCAGTGGACCGCTGCCAGTGAAGCTGAAGCTCTCCTTGAGCGGCCCCAAACTAGAAGGTTTCTTCTCGAAACGGTGCACGGCATGCAGGTCCGAGCTGAACACGCTGCGCGATCACCCGGAGCTTACGCCGGAAGAGCAGAATGATAGGCTGTACTTTTGGCGGCTCTACGTCGGAGGTATCGACCGGCCGGGTGTCCCAGCCTTGTAGAAAGCTTGAGACTGAAACTTGATAGTTGTGGCAGGTACTTGGTCGTCTTTATGGCCCAAGATCTGTGCAGACATGGATAAGCTTCAGGATAGTAGTAGCGAATTCACAAGTGTTCGCTGTTCCGCAATCTTCAGGAAGCATGGGGCACTGAGCCTCTTAGGTTGCCCCAGCCGGGCCCGAGCAATTACAGTAATGTCATGTCAATGTCGATCCTTGAGACTGCCAAGGCTGGCATGGGAAGCCGTGCGGGCATACCGACACCGCCACTTGCCAACTGTGCAGTATCCAGGATGACATTGCCTTCCAGCATCCACTTTGGGATGGGCGGGTGAGAAAATCAAACCTATCATCATCCTTCAAAGGGCACACTTGTGCCCGACTGCGGTAGTAACCCCCACCTCCAAAACGTCTGCATGTCCTGCACATCACTCAGCGCGGGCTTATTCGAGATGTTACGCGACAAGCTGACTCATCATTCCCACCCGCCCTCCAGGTAGCGCCTGCTTTCATGCTGGTTGGTGCAGCATCTCGTGCAGCGACTTCGTAGGCAGCCTTTGCTTCACATTGTTCGCTGAAGTTTGGCTTACCGTAGCACGGCAACTACGGTAAGCCAAGCTTCAGCGGACAATGTGACGCAAAGCCTGCCTACGAAGTCGCTGCACGAGATGCTGCACCAACCAGCATGAAAGCAGGCGCTACCTGGAGGGCGGGTGGGAATGATGAGTCAGCTTGTCCGAAGGTTGTTGTGGCTGAAAGTCAGATCTTGAGCTTCAGATGTTGAGCTTAAAGTTTGAAGACAAACTCAAAGACAAGCCACAAGGCTTCGGCAACCCTCACGGATGGCAGCGAGTGCAACTGGCTGTCTACGACTTTGACTCCCTGACGGAAAGCGATTTTATGGGCCAGGCAGGATTGGGTGAGCATTGAGGCACATGTTTGGCCGTCTCGGAAGCTCCGTACCAGTAAGCGCAGGTCACAGTCGATTTGGTAGACATGGCCGAGACGACCGTGCCGCTGCTTTCCGCCAAGCGGGAACCTGTGGTGGGCAAGGCCCTGTCGCTTACGGAGTGTCGGTTCCCCTGTTGAAGCGAACCTATGCCTCTGACCTATGCAATGCTATGCACGTATCAGGCAATACTTTCCATGTCAGGATGGCAACGCGACCATCACGTTTTCCATCAGGTGGCAGAGGCGCCGGTGTGCACGGACATATTTTATTCCCGGAGCCCTGCAGAACCAACCAGCAAATAGGCGAGAAGAGTAGTGAGGCCAGACCTGGATGCATCAATGAAGTTAGGAGCGAAGCTTCTTCGCTGCTTGACCTTCATCGCGTTTAGTCTTTTGCCGGCGTTTATTCTTTTGCGACCTCCCCGTGTTTGCGTATTCCTGGCTGGCCGGCTGGCTGGCTGGGTGACTGAGTCCAGCGTGCACTGAGAGCACCTGCAACACAACATCGCAGGCACGAGCCAAGCTCCAGGCTCCAGGGGGCATGGCAAGTTCGAGTCATCTCAGCCAGCAACTTGCCCGTGCCGAGGGCTCAGCGGGCTCAGATCGCGGTTAGATTCGGTTAGGTGCGGATGCCACAGGTTCCAGTCACGCTCCCTTGCAACTGCCAACCATTCTGCAAAGGTGCGATGGCTTCTGGGCTTCTATCTCCCCGGCTTCCTCTCGAGCGCTCGGAGGATTTTCTGACCCATTTGTACATATCACTGCCATGAGTGATGACCACGCTTATCGCTTCAAGCAGAGCGCCTCATCGGCATTAGGGTTTTCGCTGAAGGGGCAGAGGGTGTTTGCGGAAGCAGTTTCAGCCGAGCTGAGGGTGTCGGCTTGCCGAGTGCCTGTCTTGATGTTCGGATCGCTCAGGTACCAGCATCAAGGTCAAAAACCTGCACCCGGCTGCTTGGCTGCATGGTACAGTACTATCACATCACTACGTGTCGCTGAATCACGGCAGCTTCGTTTCAGAAGTGTGGACCTCTGCCGACCCCTCCAAGCAACAAGCTCCTCCAAACCGACGGGGTTGGTACACATGCAAAAAGAGCATCTGCCGCCGACGCCACGATAAGGAATGGAATGAGACCTTCGAGCTTCCAGTCGCGCGTGCCGAGCATGCCGCACCGGAGGTGGGCACTCCGGGAGCACCCCTGCAGTCAACCCAACGAGAGGTTTGGAGATTTCGTCCAGAGCCGAAGCGTGGCGACCTCAAACCTCAATCACCCGAGCTTGGCAAGCACAATGCCAGGTTATCATTGGCTCTCCCAAAGTCGTCGACTTCCCACCCGAAGCTCGCCTCGATAGATGATGTTTAGATTGTGTCCCGCTGCATCTGCATGTCAGATGCCACCGAGGACCTTACCCTCCCTGCCGTGTGCTACACCGTGGAGGACAGCAAGGTCGCTGGTGTGGTTGTCAAAAGTACTGTACAGGGAACATGATAATATGAGGTGAGCTTGGTGAGTGGGCTCCTTAGGAATGCTGGTGAGTGTACATTTTGGCTGTTGTTTTGGGTAGCAATAAAGACCAAACTGCACCTGGACTGGCCGAGTGAGTTTTGAGTTGCCTTAAGATAGGGAATCGTAGTGGTTTTGCTGATGGGACCTGGCATCTCGCGAACGTGAGTGACGTGTGTGAATTCTGTGCGGTGATCACAGTGGCAGTTAGGCATGCTGGCAAGTAGTCCTCAGGGATCAAGACTATCCCACGGCCTATGCCAAGCTTGCAAGGTCGAAACAGAAGCCATGACCCTCTGGAGGAAAATGCTGAACACTATCTGTGACAAGGCTGCAACATTTTCACATTGCGAAAACCATTGTTGAACCATTGGGGGGCTAGGTGTGCTTGGACGGAGCACAGCGTTCACACACTGTGGCGAAGTTGAGTGGATTTGAGAGGCTTCGCCTGCTTGCAGTGTGTGTGTGTGTGTGTCTATGTCCAAGGTGGCCGGCAATTCCACAGTTTCCTGGTTTGAGGGCACTCGGAAGGATGACAAAAAGGGACGAACTCTTTGCATCGAAGTGGAGGTCATCAGATTTTTCGCACACTGCTTGGCTATGCTTGGCTCGGCTCCTCGGATCCCCCTCCTTGGCCTTGGGACCTGTCCTAGGCCCCTTACGTAGAAACTTTGCTGAATCCAGCCCGCGCTTAGTTGCACTACAGAGCGCGTTGCTTCCTGCCTGGCCAAGCCAGACAACGTGCCGGAACGGGGAGAAACGGATTCGCCTGCTGTCTTGGGCGCTTGAGGGCGAAAGCATCTTTTGAGCTTGTCTCGACAGTATCTTTTTCACCCTTCCGGAACTGAATCTTCATGGCCCTAGCAGGGCTCCGGACTCTGGCTCTTCGACGACAGCACTGACCCGGCAAGCCGCGGGCAGGCGCATGTCGGAGTGTGAATGATCTTCAGTCTCGTTCCGTCATGCGTCGTTCCGAATCACGGCCTAAACATTTGACCTGTCAGGTATTTCAGAGTCAAGGGTAGCTTTTCAGAGAGGGGTTCGCGATGGTTAGCGTTTGCTTTTCTTGGTTCAAGCATCGGATAATACGCTTTCGTCTTGCAGGGAATAATGAGTCCCAAACGGCTTTGGCATGTTGTTCATGGAGTTTGAGCTTTGTGGAGAACTGCTGACGACGTTTCGGTATAGCTTTACAAGCCAGGAGCTCATCGAGGACATGCTCCAGTCCCGCAAGGGGTACGCCTTGGTCCAGGCAACCGGGTGACACCGTGCGCAGTGAACACCACCGGTCATGAATCACCGGCCCACAGCCACCAAAACATCTTCATGTTTGTTATGAGACGATTCCTTCAGCTTTCTTTAGATGGCTTTTTTGAGTGTCCTTCAGGTTGCCAACCTCGGCCTCCTGTTGTCTCCTGATGGCAGCCTGGAGCCCATGAGTGTGACATCGCAGTACATGGCGATGACCAGTGTTGCAGAGCCCCTGCCTTTCTACCCTGCACCGCACTCGCACAAGGTGCGAGAGCAGTTCGACAAGTGAAGTCCAAGGCTGCTTTTGCCACTCTGCCACATTTGATGCCTTCAGTATCCTTTCGTCCTTCTGACCGGCGCTTACGGACTTACGGGGCCCATGCCCGAAGGGCATTCAGGGCCTATCAGGGCCTCAGCCGTAATTGCCATTTTGACCGTCAGCCAAGGTGTCTGAGCTCGCTACCAAGACGAAAGACACAGGAGCAGGCAGCTCAGGTTTCCTAGCACGTGTTTTGCCTCGGTGAGCCCATCTTGGAATCTTGCTCCAGATGAGCTAAATTGCAGCTAAAAGTATGCTACAAAAGTAATGTGGCAAGCCACCATGACTCCGTGGCCACCAGAACATTTGCGCAAGGCTGCAGCTTCTGCTGGTGTGTTGCCATGCCCAGCGGATGCCAACCTATACAGCTGCAAGGCTAGGTTTGCCGTGGTGCACAAAATTCGCCTTGCAAAGCAGGTCGGGGATCGGGTGTATCTCGGCTGCGGCTACATACGGCTACTAGGAGCAGATCTTGAAGTTTCCGATCGACTGTGAATGGCTCGGGGATGTACTTACTTTGTACATGTACTTGGGTGCCGCTAGCCGGCTCGAGATGTACGTGCAGAATTTTACGTGTGCAGGCATGGTGCGAGGGCGTGGTACCAGGCCTACATCCGCAATCCTTGCAACTCCTCTCAGTTCCGGTGTGAGCTGCACGCAGTTCGGACACTGGTAGTTCTCTGAAACCGAGTCGGTTGGAGCGTGTTGAAGCCTTGCCAGGCCAGACCGTGAAGTCCACACTGGGGGGAAAGCGCTTCCCCCAGAGTTGTGGGAAGCCGGACGGACAGCCGTACTCGGATCCAGAAGATCTGCTTCCCTTCTCCGGTGAGCCTGCCCAGGAAGTGCTCCGAACTTCCCGCCACTGCGCTGGTCCGGGACCAGCCATCCTGCACGGCTCTCACTCACCGCAGGAGGGCGCACTTCGTGGCATCGGGTTGGGCGAACCAGGTATTCCGGCAACATGTGAGGCATGTCAAGACAGCCAGCAGCCAGCTATTGCGCAGGTTTTGTCATCAATGTGTTGCATGTACAAGTTCAGAACGGGCGATCAAAACAGTTTGAGCTAAGGCATGTGCTACGATGCCGAGTACAAAGTGCAGCTGGCAATGTGCGTGAGCACCTGCCCAGGTGCAACGCGACCAATCTGAACTGAATGGGTGGGATGACGGGAGCTGTACGACGTACGGCTTTGATTGCTGAGTGTCTCCCCGAAGTTGCGGAAGGCCGTGGTCCGGCACCAGCAAAGGAAGAGCAAGGTGGGAGGGGACGAGAAGCATGTCTTCAACATTTGCTGAGCGAGAGAGAGCAGATGGTCAAACGTAACCCTTGATCTCCATTCACGAAGTCGAAGGCTGTGCTTCAATGAAAATCGTTTTGCCACCTCATGGAAGACCGCCCGTGCTGAGAAAGCCTGAGACCCCAAGCCATCGTATTCTGGCATTTGCAGCTTCAGAGGCGGGACCTGTGCCGCTGGAGATTCCTCCTGCAGAGCCCAGGGGTCAGGCCACCAAGCGACCTAAAAGTTGGGCGTTTGCTGAAGCATCTGGAAGCCACTTGTTCCTGGATCAGAGCTGGCTTTAGTGTCAGTGTAGCTTCACCGATCTACGAAGAATGGGCCGAATGAAACGGGACCTGAATCCCTGTTCGGGTCCTGCTGTGGCAGCTTTCTGGCTCAGGCGCCCGCCGCTTCCTCCTTTACGACACAAAGTACGGTGAGGGTTTCAACCTCCAACGTGAGGCCACAGGGAAGGTGGAAACAGTTGCTTTCCCACAACTGACGTTGGGTTTATTGCAGGCTCGGTAGCCAGCGAGTCGTTTGACGCAGCTCGAGATGTTGGAAAGCCACGATGAACGGGACTGGAACGACTTTCACAAAAGAAGCGTCCTGGAGCGTTGTCTCAGTTACTCTCAGTCAGTGCAGTCCGTGGCTATGTTGGTCCTCACAGGTTTATCCTCGAGCTGGCTGGATCGTTGCAGAGGCCAACAAGGCCGTGGACTCGAACCGTCCTTGTGCACGAGCCGCAAAACCCAAGCCTAAAGCATCGCATGTCAGAAGAGCCTCGACTCGGTAGATCTGGCACAGCATGCAAAGAATGAATCTGTTGCTCAAGACTCACTGCGAAGCTGCCGCAGCAGAGCACGGCATGGTCACGAGCCAAACTTCACCACGAGCTTCGGAGTCTGCCGTATGAGGCTTTGACAGCCAAATGCGGATCCAAAAGTGACGGCGATTGCCCTTGAGCTCAGCCTTCCTGCAGCCCTGCATGTCCTCAATGCCGATGAGTGACCGCTTTTGAGCTTTCGTCTTGTGCTGCTTCTGCCCAGGTGCTCGGTGGGTTCTCGTCCTACCACCCTGGTGCCAGGCACATGGGGTCGTGTAGAAGCCCGAAGGGGTCCGTTGGAGCCATCACGTTTAGGCTGGCAAGGACATCCCCCTGCATTTAAGTCACGACGCAATGGATGTGCATCTATGGAACTAAGCGAGTCAGGGATGGGTTACCATGCCATCCTGAAAGTGCGAGGTTGCACATTGGTGGACGGGTCCGGAGCACGTCAAGCACCGAGCAGAGGGAGCAATCGTCAGAAGCAATGCAGGGACTTGCCAGACTCTGAAGTCCTTTTTGTTTCAAGGCCCGAAGTGACTGTGGGGAAGAGTTTCAGGAGGTTTTTTCTGGGGTGGTTTGTTTCTGCTGCTGTTGAAGTTTGTATTATGTTTGGACTTCAGCGGCGTTTGCACAATTTCTTCCAGTATGCCGCGCAGAACCGCAAGCATGACTTACGCGTGACTCTCATTTCTCTGCATTCAGACTGGGAAACACGGAAACACTGACGGGTGACAGGCCTGACTTTCGCCGACGTCTGTAGCAGAGATGGCATCGTGTGTAAAGCAATGAAACCGAGGTTTACTGGCGTACCTTTTTCGATTCAGATGCGCTCACGGACTCCAAGGCATCAGCAGTCTGGAGTGTTGCATTCCATTCAGGAGCTTTAGAACTTTGGGGCATCTGGTTCAGAGAGAAATTGAGAGGAATATTACGCAGTTAGTCGAGTCCGCGTTGGGCAATTCAGGTGAAGATGCCACGGTGCTTTGTACTATGGAATCTCGCAATGTTCATGCAGGTCCCCGTAATCGAGTTTGACGAGTACGTCGCGGCCCCAGAGCAGAAGGTACCCGCTCCGAACCGCAGGCGCACGCACGCATGCAGCATGCACGCACGCACTCGTGCACCCACGCACACACCTGCATCCACCACACACACAGCAAAACGACAGTCCAACTGCTCGAGCTTTTTCTGCAGACGAGCTGTGCATGTGCGAACTCGTTCCTGAGTTGGCGGGGCCGGTTGAACGGAATGCCTTCCCCTGAAGAAGTGTGATGTCATGATCTTCTGTTATCTTTTGCAATTAGTGTTGCTTGCCAGGTCAAAGCGGTCGGGGGGCAGTCTGTGGACATGGCCGTGTCTTTCGAGACCGATCAGCTCTTGAAGCAGAAGGACCTGACAGCCAATAGCAATCGGCAGCCACAGGATTCTCCAAATGCCTCACGATTGCGACCCAAGGCTAATTGAAATTGAAATGGAAGGAGCAGCTGACAGGTGGCAGCGGCAAGTTCATGGGATTTGCAGGGAGCATCAGCGACTGCAAGACCAAATATGTGTGCAGAGCTCAGCATTCTGCTCTAGATGTGACTTCCAAACTCGCAGCAGCAGCTTTCTTGGTGCCGGCGAGGAAGCCGCTGGAGTTCCGCAAGCTAGCGACTGGCGAGTTTCAGATCGTGTGACCTGCGCGAACCGTTCAGTGAAAGTCAGACACTGCATTGCTTGCTCGTCCGACTCGGCCCTGAGCGTCGGCTTAACTCAGCAACGCTAGGTACGCAGGGCACTGTGATGGCGCGATCGCTGCAAAGGTCCAGCACATGAGTCCAACACAACTTGTAGCTGTTTGAGCATGCTGCGGCATGAAGACATTGCATCCTACCAGCATCGAGAGATCTAGGAAAGTCTGGTTTTTTAAAGTTCTTTTTTGCATCTCGCTTCTTAGCAGTAGAAGCCATGCAGACCGAACGGTTCCGAGTGTGCTCCAAAGCTTGTCAAAGACCTAGCCTTTACTTGTAGCTCGTTTCTTTCGAAGGAGCTGCGCTGTGCCTCGCTAGACGGGCCGTGGCCACAGGGAGCATTGCCCTGAGAGCTGGCGGGACGCGTGTGGACCACTTTGGACTGCTGTGGGTAAAAGCTGTTGGGGACCGAGTGGTGCGGTTCTGCCCTTTTGCAGGGTTACCTGCGTGCTAGGTTCGCCTGGCGACAAGCCACTCACTAGACCATTGACATAGACGGACAGCAGGAGTTCGGGGAGTCATTCCCCTTGCCCTCCCGACACAGTCAAGGTGGTGGATCTTGTCCTCGCCTTGACGTCGAAGGCCGGAATCAGATTGGATTGTCGTTGCTATGTATTTGCTGTCCGTATTAGCTGAGGGCGCGTGCAGCGCCAACGACAGCAAGCATGTTCGCATTGACGCGTGGCTTTGGAAGGTCGGTTCTGTGCTGCTGAAGAATTACGATTATCTTCTGGCCCCTGACAGTGAGCAGCTGGATGAGCTTGGTCTGAGGCCCAGACAGCAGGCTCTGTGTGGAACGTTTACTTGCTGTCTTATCTGTCTTTTTTAGCTTCTTACTTCCGCCGCCGTGTCTCTGGCTTACTCTCTGTCGACACGTGATACAATCCAGCATGTATGTTGTTGTTATCCGCGCATGCTCACCGGTCGCTTCTCAGACGTGCGCGTGTCTATATCCTCGTAGTTGCGGTCTGTCCTTGTAGATTGTTTCCGTTTTGCATTATGTAGTGGCTTTGCAGTTTACAGCATTCGACAGCCTGACCGTCCTGTGCTGGATTACCTATGCACTCGAATGCTGCAAGTACTTTCTTTGTTGCTTCAGTACATGTCAGCCGCAACCAGAGAACAAGAGGACTCAGGCAAGCCGAGAGATCATAGGGGCTCAAATTTGCAACGCACAAATTTTCTTGTGGTTCTCAGGTCTCCGGGAGTCGATGCTCTTCGCAGCGGACGGTAGGGTTTCTGTGAGGGATCTGTAGAAGAAATCTTACTCCTTGCCGAGACTTCTCGCTTGCATCTGCTGCACCTCGGCTACACAGGACTTGAGAGCTCATGCAGATGAGCTGCGACCTCGGTGATTATTGATGACTGGCTCATGAAAGCCGAAAGGGGACTTGCTAGGGCCAATCTGCAGTCGGAAGTCCGAGATAGTCCGAGAAGTTTGAACGGGCATCCTCCGCCTCTTTCGAGGTTCATCCAGAATGCGTTTCAGGGCGAAGGGTACGTGTCCGCGCACTGCCGACGAACGGACCGCCTTGGATGCCTCGCAAGCTTGCCTTAGCTCGCGGGTCTCAGATGGCTGCAGGATTTCTTGAGAGCTCGGGAGAAGACCACCCCCGACGTGTCCAACATAGCTTTGACGCTTGGCCGGCTTGGTCTTGCAGCTGCTGACATCAGAATATCGTTCAACACCGTGTCGCCGTGGTGCAGTCTGCACATGCTTGCAGTGCTCCGATGTGACCTAAGTTTCATCTTGTGGTGCCCAAGGAAGCTGAACGAGGTGCTGGAGCAGCTGGGGGCTGAGATGCTTGTCCATGCGCAGCTCGCCAACTGATTCCCTGGCAAGCTGACTGACCCTTCATCTGTCTGTGAGGGTATGCAGTGGCCCAGTAGCATCGGTGTAGAGGGTGCGCGCCTTCTCCCCCTGCCGCCGATCACAAGCACAGTGCTCCGCTGAGGGAAGGGCTGAAGCAGGCGGGCCTGACAGAATAGCGGAAGTGCTGCCGTCTGATGGAGCAGCCACGCTTGAGTGCGCCATTGCCAGGTCTTCATTGCTACCGATGCACCCGATGACCTCAGAGCTGCGCTGCAGGATCAGGTTCGGTGACACGGTCACGTTGGCAAGTTCGACAACAATACTTCTGAGCCTAGGCCTTGTGAGCTCTCGTTGTCGATTTATACTTCCAAGCTGAGTTGGAGGTGCACGGAGTCGTTGTCTTCTACGCCTGGGGCCCGGTGAGTGACATTCAGAGTCGGCCGGGTTTTGTCCGGAATGTGCAACTTGGTGCCATGATGGTGCAAGGATAAGAAGAGCGGTGCCAAGCAATTCGACCACAAGGGCAAGCAGGCCATCATCCGCGGCGAGGGTTGGGCTGTCCAAGTCAGGTACGTTGAGTTGCTGCCCATGTATCCTAGTTGTTGCTGAAGAGATGACGGCAGCATCGTGTACCCGAAAGACCCCGCGAAGATCAAATTAATGTTGGTACTACTCCGATGCTGCTACAGTGTGTCTGCAACCATGCGCCATTCCGTCGGCACTGGCTCAACGGCCAACCCGCACTCTGGCAGATGCCGGCAATCAGACGCTTGGCTTGTGAGAGCCACAATCATGCCTTAGCTCAGCTTTCAAAAGCCCCCAAGAAGCTTCTTGCAACGCGGATCTGTAGTGCAGCGTCTGGCAGCGTCGGAAGAAGCCAAGGAGCTTCCAGCCTGAAGCGGCAACTCGTCTTTGAGCTACGTTCAGACAGAGGATCATGTCGAGTCAAGAACCTCTCTGCGTGACCGCTTCGTGATCACAAAGCCTCGCAGCATCGTCGGTAGGAAGTTTGCAGAAGTTGGCTTGCCTTTGCTGAACCAGAGCCGGGGGCACGGCATGCTGAGCATCGCTGAGCCGAGGCAGTCTGCATCTTTTTGTTTCATCGTCTTGCTGGCTCCTCAGCTCTGCCGGAGGGAGGGAAGGGAGGAGCTGCTGGTGGTGTAGCTGTAGCTGTGAGTAGCTTCTTTCGCTGCATTCTTCTTCGCATCTCCTGTCTCCCATGGCATGTGCACACCCTTGTGCATCGAGGACAGCCGTGATGGCTTCTGAAGAGCGACCGCAGCGAAACGCTGTGGCACTTCCGCTTCGCGGACAGCTTTGCTGTCAGCGAGCTTAGACCCTTTCAACACCCACATCAAACCAGCCCATTCGGGCCTCAGCACAAGGCAGCCAACCTGAAGCAAAGCCAGAGAAAGATCAAGATGTTTGCGAGTCATACGAGCTTAAAGAATCTGAAGTTCATCGTGCAACTCATCCTGGCCCTAGCTCAGCACGACAATTCCAAAGCATTGCCCGGCACAACCAAATATTGTCCCAGAAAGGCAACTGAGCTACACTCGTCGTATGTGTTCACAGGAAGTGCACGGGAACTCAGCATAAACCACAAGCCACTCCACGACACTTCTTCCACATCATCGCCATCTCTCACTTCCAGGACGGGTGAGGGCATTTTGGGGTTCGTGCAGTGTTCCGTCAGAAGCTCCAGCTTTCCAGGACTTGGTGGCCCGTGGCTCCAGCTCCTTTCAGAGCAACAAACGGAGTCCAAAATCTGTACTCAGTCAAAGCCTCTTTGGTTTTACACAGACTTCACGGAGCCGTGGAGCCACGGGACGCCGAAACGCCGCGAGCCAGAGAAGGGAAGCAGAAGCCCTCCGATGTCGAGCCTCTCCGTCGAGGTGCCAGCACGCTTTTTGTTTGCTTCCGGACCCTTCCTGGTTTTTGTGGGAGAAAGGGTTGCTTTTGCTGTGAATCGCTGAGTCTTATTACGTGATTTTGTGTGCTTGATGCTTGTTCAGGCCACGATGATTCCCCCCCTACCAACACCAGGCATGTGGCAGGCTGGCTTTTCGGCCTTCCAGGGGGGATGCAGGATGAGGTAGGGATCCGAAGTTTCTGGCTCCATGCTTCAGGTGAAGCCGTCTCCTCGTGTCGATGTGCCATTTCCAGAGCTCCCGTCCGATGCAGACACGGAGGGGCTCCGGGGCTCCCAGGGCTCCCAGGGAGGGTGTGAAAAAGGCTCGAAGCCTCGAAGCCTCCTGATCC
This sequence comes from Symbiodinium sp. CCMP2456, assembly GCA_905221635.1. Classification (NCBI taxonomy): domain Eukaryota; class Dinophyceae; order Suessiales; family Symbiodiniaceae; genus Symbiodinium; species Symbiodinium sp. CCMP2456. The sequence goes on along the minus strand of CAJNDV010024947.1, from coordinate 20,036 downwards.
TGCACTGTGTTGGGCTTCCAGGAGCTGCCGTCCTGGCGCACAGGGCTTCACAGTGCCCGACACCTACTGCGACGAGGGATGAGGGATCAGGGCCGAAGGGTCGGCACAGATCAGGATTGGCGGCTCCGATTGGGCCCGTCGGTCTTTGACATCCACAAGGCTGGGGAGCGAGGGAGGCTCTGGGACGGGGCCGTGGCTGTTTTGCGCTCCTTTGCCAGCAGGTCTTGACGGGCCATGGACCACGGGCCTCGGCATTTCTCTGCAGTGCGAGGGCCCCAATGGGTAAAGCGAGTCGAGCTCAGAGAGAGCAGAGAGCAGAGACTGGGAACCGGCAGTTTCCTTGAGGCCTTCACAACCGGCCAGCAGCTGGCGACTGGGGGCCCTGCGGGTCCCGCGGGCCATGTGCAAGCCTCAGTTGGCCCTTCTTGCTCTGAGCGCGTCTCGAGCTGCATCGGAAGGCCGGGGCCTACGGAGCATATGACGGGATGTATGACGAATCGGGTGGAGGCACACTTTCACTCCGTGCATCTCCCATGCAGATGTGATTGAAGATGATTGAAGCAAAGAAAGTGGTCGGGAACCGACTGCATCAAACCCAGATCCGGCGACTACAGCAGATGTGGTGCATGCTGTTACGACTCCCCAATCCAAAACAGGATGTGGCCGCATTTTCGAGACAGACTTGTCGCACATCTTGCCCGAGCAGGTCGGGGAGCCGAGATCTTCGGAGTAGATTCGAAGAAGCATGTCGCAGCTCTTGCTCTCAGGTGTGGCCCTTCTTTTCTCAAGCGTTGGATTTCATCTACTCCGAGGCCTGTGGCCTCGTGGCAAAGTGTTTCGTCACATGCCACCGTGGCGCAGGATTTGGTCTTGAATGAGGAGAATGCCGTTCCACTACTCAGGTGTGCTGAGAGCTTAGCTCGGTCGGTTGAGTCTTGGTGCCAACTTTCATGCAGCGCTCATGCGGAGGCGCGCTTTGTGTAGCATAGCACGATGGGTTTGGACTGGGGTTTCGGGCAGATGTCGCACACCCAGGGGGTGGTGCGATCCTACGGAACACTGTTGTAGAAGCAGCTTGTAAGACTGGACCGTGAAAGGGGCTTGGGATTTGCAGCGTTCCCTTGTAGCTTTGAGTTGAGCAGCTTGCAGACCACTAGTGTCATTCAGCGCTTAGGGACTAGACTTTACTAATTGATACTACTTGCGGCACACTGACTCAGCAGAACTTTGTCGTGTCTACTGGGGAGAGGATACTGCTACAGTATCTTGCAACCGCCGTGCTGTCCAGGCTCCAGTGAGATTGTTGTTTGCCAACCAGACTGAGTGTCATTGAGCATTGTCCGGAGGGCACGGATGTGCAAGAGCACAGAGGCACGTGCAGAGCTGCCCTGCGCAATTCCCAGCTTGCAGACCATGGCCGGCCATCGGCCGGACCTTGGCGGATGAGGCCGGAGCCTGGAATTCAAAGCCGGAGCATGCCGGATCATGCTGGAGCTGTGTGCAGGGCGACCTCGTGCTTCGCCTTGCTCGGATGTTTGGTGCCACCCTCAGCATGTCAGACTCCAAAAGCCTCGGATTCCGATCCCTGGAAGCAAACACCTCGTCCACTTGAGGTGCAGACACTTCCTTGCGTCAGTGCATTCCGGGAAGATGCCTCAGCCCCCAGCTGCAGGAAAAATCGTTCGGAGTTTGTTTGGATTCGCAGGGTTGGGCGTTTCGTTCCCGAAGTACTCGTGCGGCAACCCGGGCAAGTTGGTGCTGAGAGCTGGATTTTCTTCTGCGTTGGTGGGGACGGGAGCTTTGCTGCCGCATCTGCCGCTCAACTGCCTGATTTGCTGAGCCGGACGTTTACGAGACTAATCACAAAAGCAAGCGGAGCCTTGAGTTGGTGCTGCATTTGGACAGATCAGGGTCCGGGAAAGCAGCGAACACTTCATCATAGAAAAGGCGGCTTCACTTCTTTCTCTCTCAGTTCTTGCTCTTCCTCTTCTTTCTCGCTATCTCTCTCTGCAGAGACAGCAGCTGTGTGGGCCAAGAGCAAGTATTCGTCGCCCTCTGCTTGCCCCTCAAGTTACCTTTCGAGTCAAGTCTCGTGCAGGCCCCTGTGCAGCACTTGCTGGCCCCTTCCGAATCAGACCCAACTGGGCCCAGGCCATCGCCCGTCGCAGTGAGGTGGCGTCCTCGACTGTCAGGTCAGAAGCTGCCAGGAGCATCCATTGCTTCAAACAAATTCGGCGTAGGGGAACGCTAGGCGGGTGAAGCTGCGAAGGTTTCACGCGTTACACGAGGACTGCCTAACACCGGGAGGAGGAGAATTGGGGATTAGGGTTTCGTTTTTTTTTCTCTGGGGATTTTCGGGTTCAGGGTTTCGGGTTTGGGGACGCGTGGCCGGGACTGAGCCGTATCACTCGTGACACTTGTGTCACGGCCTGACACGTGCAGCTTCGCAGCTTCTGTCGAGTTTCGCATATCCGGGTTTTCCATGGTATAGCGCAACAGCCGTGAAGTTCGAAAGTCCAGCATTTGTGTCCGCCTGTGCTTCGCAAAGGGCTTCTCCTGGCAGCATCTGCACATCGTTGCGAAGGCAGGGTTGAAGGTGTTTGATTTGTGATCGCGACCCCCGGAGCACAACGCGAGGGTTCCAAGGGCCCTGACCAGGCTGACGGAGATGACGACTGGTGGTACCCGAGTCGTCAGGCCAGCCTAATCCGATGCACAAGTTCAGTCACTGTTTGCTGCGCAACAGCAGAATGCTTGGAGCATGTTCCGACATGTTTCGACTGTTTGGAGGTGCCGAAGCCGCAGAACCCTGAGTGTGACAGTGCTGTAGACTTACTCAAGAACATGGTGGGGGCCTTATGGGGCCCTGGCATTCTGCCTTGACCATTGTCAGAGAGGCCGAGGCTTGAGCACCTTTTGAACTCTTTGTCTGGGATGGGTCGTTTCAAAGGGCTGCTTTCCACCGGGGCCCTGCAGGATGATTTCTCCGCCGTTTCGGTGCGTGACGAGCACATGCAGTCACAAAGACAGTGCTCAGACTTGGGACACGTGCGACGTACGACTATGTACGACTTTTTTTCTTTTGCGTGCCGCGCAGATGCAGAAGAGGTGGATGCCGACAGGCACTTCGAGATTGTTCTCGGGGTCTTGGCCTCAGTCCGTGTCAGAGACTCCGCAGCATTTGACCATGCCCACCGCCAAGCCCCAAACCCGGCTCTGAGGCAGTCTTGTTCCTTGCTGTCTTGGGCGCTCTGGGTTCGAGCTGCTTCCTGATCGGTGGCAAGGCCGCAGCCACTCACAAGGTTGCATAATGTAGTGTTGCATATTTGCTCTAGGACATTATCTTCGTTTCCAACGCAGCAGCGG
>CAJNDV010024947.1:331-16570 GCA_905221635.1 Symbiodinium sp. CCMP2456 | reverse complement strand
GATGGGGTTCGACGGTGGGCACGTGAAGCGAGCTGTAGTTTGAGAGGTGTGTTCGTGCGCGCTTAGTCGCACGACTACTCTTCTACGTGCCCGCGAGAAGGAAAAGACAAGACCTAGACAGACCTCTCGAATGCTCCTCTACAATGCATGGCCGCAGCGCTGCTTACTGTCCCGGCCATGCACCTTTTCAGTGGAAGGTGAAGCCACGACCGCCCGGTTACTGGACGAGCAGGATTGCTTGGGGTTGGGCTCTCCGGGCGTTTGATGTCGCTCTGCGCAGTCGGATGGCGTACTTGTGTAATCTTGTGTAAGCCTTGTAGACTGAACTGTGGCCCGGGTTCGGAGGAGTTGGAACCCTTTTCACGACGACTTTCGAGCAGAGGCTTGTTGTCCGTTCACAGTGGCTTCGTGACGTCGCACATATCCGTGGTGCACTCGGTTGGTTACATTGAGCTCTGGAAACTATGATTGCGGCACTGCGGTTCGGGTGCCATCAACAGAGGTGTCCTTGGAATCTCTCCGCCACAATGCTTGCGTAATGCCTATCCCTAAACGGTACACACCAGCAGAGCACCATCAAAGTTGAACTCTTGCTGGCTGATTCTATCTCACACGAACACAAACCGAACTGGATTGGATTGCTAGTTAATCCTACTAGATGGACCGTCTCGTCACAAACCAGCGCTGCAGTCCTCAAGGTGAAGGGTTCTCGTGCTGGCGTTCCGGCTCCGCGTTCGCCCACTGTGCCGCGTCTCTCCTGTGATGGAGGTAGATGTCACCATGGAGCTACGTGACACAGTCCAACAGCTCTTCGACATGACCACTCGGAAGGACTTTAACTGAGAACTGCACGCTTTCAGTGCATGTCGCGCTGGGATGTGCCGTAGGTCAGCCGATCCCAAACCGACCAGAACAGCTGAGGAGGCTATGGGCATCGGACGCGATGGCTCCTGGGCCACGCACAAATCCTTTCGTGTCCTGCAGGCCAAGACTGGGACAGTTACGGGTGTGCATCACGAAGGGAGATGGAGCAATGCAAGATGTGAGTGGCCGCGGTTTTGCCTCCAGGTGACGCGTGTGGAGAACGGCAAGCTGTGGACGGACTATGTGCGCTTTCGGCGCAACATCAGCCGGACGGAGGAGCTCCGTTGTGCAAGCCCGTTGATACCCAGCACATGATCATTTCGAGAGGGGGCGGGTTTGCAAAACTGAGACAGGGCGCGCCGTTTCAAGTTAAGTTGGGAGCTACAAGGTGACTTGTGTGATCTTATGATCTTATGTCAACTCGCCCCTGTTGATACCTGTTGAATGCATTGTGTGATAGGTTGTGTTTCAAAAGCAGTGTTCAAGAATACTTGCCAAGAGTATAAGATATGCATGATTGGAGTCGCAGGCCACTATGAGGCGAATGGAAAAGGCCGCCGCACTGCCTTTTGTCGATGCCCAGTGTCTGCTGTGTAGTGCAGCTACAGGTATCAAGTAGCCGACATCTCCACAGGATTGCACATCCCAGACTGGTTCTGTCACGGCTCAGGAAGGCGCTCCCTGTCGCGCCGAGCTGAAGCGCACACAGGAGGCGCTGCAGGCCCGGGCAGCATTGGCCAGCATCTGGCTGGACTTGAACCTGGAGAAATTTCGGATGTCGTCGTTGCAGCCGTCTTCCTGTGTAGCACTGCAGCACCGGGGCAAGTGCAAGAGCTGCCGTTCTGGAGTGGCCATCTCTCTCTCTCTCTCTCTCTCTCTCTCTCGCTCACTCTCACTCTCGGGTCTCTCTGCACGAAGACGTTCCGGTTGTCTCCAGCTCTTGGCAAGGCCATCGACAGTGTTCACGAGGTGGGCCCAAGGGGCTTCCCTGTTCAGTGCGTGGGACCGTGGACCATGGGATGAATGCTTCTTCAAACGACCGCTTCAGAAGCAGCTCGTGCGAGGATTTTCCCAAATGCAGGTGACCAGATGTGCCCTTGTAAGGTGTATGCTAGTGTGTACGTGGGTTTCTGACGCGGTGCGACGAACCAACTTAGTCTTATCCATCCCCCTTCCTTTCCAGCACCGAAATGGCGCTGCCTCGGTCAAAGACTTTGCTTGGACCTTGGCCTCACAGCGAACCATTGAGGACATCAGCCGTTTGCCATTGTCTGGTGAGTAGGGTCAGCAAGAGCCGAGCAAGACCCCGAAAGCGCCGGACTTCCGAGATCAAGTCCTTGCACTTGGACACCGGGCGCAACGAGCGGTTAATGTCACACCCTCAAGAGTATCGCGGCTTGCGCCGCATCATGTAAGCATTAAGAAGAGCGACAGCGGTTGCTTTCGCCAGCTCTCGTGCTTTGATCCGAGGTTCCACGGAAGCCCTGGTGTCGGTGCCAGGCATCCGGCGACAGGGCAGGCATCGAAGGGTTCACAATAGATCGATTGATAGACATTGATCCAGAGAGATGCGTGTAGAATTGCCGCTGTAAATGCAATCGTATGCTATGCGCACAGATATTGTATGATATGATATTGTGCTATTTCCTCTTTGCAGGTATCGGCACCGTTTCAACCTTATCTAGGGCTATGCCTTCGGGCGTCTTAGTATGCCAAGATCCAGGGGTCCGTCGAACAGCCGCTGCCTTCAACATGTCACGGAATGACAGTGATAGATGTGATGTATGCAGATTTGACAGGTTCTCTTTCCCACCCAGGACACTGTTTTCGTTTGAAGACGGTCATGGAGTTGAGTGTGCCATCTTACAGAGATTTGTCTGATAGTCTATTCATGTTTCCATGCTGACGGCTACGTGACCAGGAGACCTCGCCGGTTTATGCCATAAAGAGTGCTGGCTTCGATGACAGGCCTTCAACTAAGCATCATCATGCCGAGACATTGGGCTTCTGGTTGTCATGCTTCAGCGTCTTGGCAAGGCTCGGCAGCGTGAAGGGCATGTATGGCTCCGGGACGTACTTCGCGGACCTTTCGTGCGTTCTGTGCTTCTTTGCAGTCAACAGCATGGCAGGCAGTGGTGTTAGAATAAGAACAGGACATGGCTAGCAAGGCCGACCAGTACGCCGGGCAGTCTCCGCCCTAGATTCGCCGTTTTGAGCGTCTTCTGCTTTTGGCTCGGCTCAGTGATTCCGAAGACTCTCACAGACCTCCGAGGTACAACCAGCCAGGCTATGCCCTGCTGACACGTTTGTGCGACCGACGGGTCAGATTCCGGGGAAGTTTTCCACCATGCAAGGCTTCCACTTCCCAGATGCTTTCACGGAGTTGTGGGTCCGAGGAGTTTAAGAATCTGTGTCTTGCTGTCGTGTGTACTACAGTAGTGGCTCAAATCAGGCCTTCCAAAACGCTCTCAAACTTCCTGCCTGAATGCCCCATTGAAGGGGCATGAGCTCACAAAGGGTCTCGGCCCGTTCGTTGCCTTTCACACACGGACCTCCCTTTGTCCGCTCGGAGCGGCCTCAGCACGGCCCACGAAAGGTAGCTCTGGAAGAGCTTGGCTGATGAATCGGGACCTAGGGCTTACTGGGATGGGCAGGATGTCGAATCTTGGGAGGATCTTCGAATTGATTCCTCTCCCCGGTAGAGCGACCTCTTAAATCCGGATGTAAACCTCTGGAGCCAAGCAGCCACCAGCCGGCGCCACGGCTTAGGGCTTAAGTTAAAATTTGAGCCATCGGCAGTAGGCGAAGGTTTGTCTTGGGTGCCCAGCGTAAGGGTTTCGTTGCAGTGTAAGGGTCTCGCTGGTGACCTGAAAATCTTGTGCCCCCCCCCTTTGGCCATTGTTCCGTATCTTCATGGGGCGGTGCAAGATTTATGTCATTGGGCCGCGTCCTGAGAACAGCGTTTTTTTAAGGGAATGTCAAATTTGCAACATTTCCTCCATCCGCAGTACTACGATTGCTGCTGCTGCTATTGTGGATGGAGGAAATCTTGCGCCGCTTTTAAGATACGTCAACTAGCTTAACTCCATGCCCCCTTCTTAACAATATTGTGAACACATGTCTTGGCAAAACCGTTCCAATATGTTCCAGTGACATAAAACCTTGCACCACCCTCGTAAGGTCGGTCGTCAATGCTTTGCAGGCGTAGCCGAGTCAGGATACGTATGTCGGTGATGTAGTAGTAAGATTTCCTCCATCACCGAGTCGAGTGATGACGTCGCCAGAGGGTTGACATCCCACACAGTCATGTGACGACATCGGTGACGAGTCCAAGCCTTTGCTAATGGACTCATGCAGCCCTGACAGTCCATGTTGTACAGAAGCCAGGTCATTGTAGAATCACAAGAAGGAGCCACGGGTGGCTCGTTCAACAGCTTCGCCACTTCTGGCAGCCTTCAAAGTCGAGTACGAATGCGCAGTTCATGTACAGTTAACGTTCAATCTACGTTACAGTTAACCTTGCAGATAACGTTGCGAACATGCTGGCAGGGGCAGCATTTCAAGTTTTGAGGCATCCAAAGCAGGAAATACAAGTGTTTCTTGCTTTTTCTGCCTACGATGCTGCTCCTTCCAGCATTTTCGCAATGTCAACGGTCACGTGCACTGTAACGTTAATTGAACATTAGTTATGACATTTCTGCAACGTTTGTTTAATGTTGACTGTCGCAAGGAAGCCGACATTAGACTCCAATCTGGGGACCGTAGCACTCGCACTAGCATTAGAACTGGCACAGCTAGCCATACTACCCAGCACGCGGAGGCCGAGAGGGGAAACCCCCATCACGTGCTACTGCTACTACTAGTGCACCGAAAGGAGGGCGGCGCGCGACGTAGCCTCCGAGCCATCGCCAAGCCGCAGTCCGACAACGTAGCACCGAATGCTAGCTTCATGGGCATCCACAGCGCTTGGGCCAATGTTGATGCTTGCTAAGACGAGCTGTTTGCCTGTTTGCACAATGCCGCACTGATCAACGGGGAAAGCCGCCAATGTCGAGATGGCGACATGCTGTTAACACATTTGGCCGCCTACGGAGCTGCTCTTCATTTCAAGAAAGTAGCTGCTGATTGTGACTTCGTTCTTGCTTACCCATGTGCTCTACACAAATGATTTCAATAAATTCTGAGGGATTGTTCTTGGGTCACCTGCTCGGGCCCTCCCGCTGCCCAGAATGGCAATGTCTCCGGTGAACCCGGGGTGCGAAGTGGGTGTGGCCAGGGCAGCATCGGCGAGCGCGCCACGATCTTCCTGTCACGTGTCACACTGGGATGCCCGGGCCTCGGAATTGTCTAGTGGTATCGGTACAACTCGGTAGGCCGTTTGTAGAAGTGCTGGTAGGTTGTGTACGCTCTGAGGTACAGGCATCGCATTGCTGCTGCTAATCAGAGGGCTTCAGCACCCCTCATGGTGGGGCTCATCTTGAAACGTTTCCATAACGCATAGGCACAAGCATAGACGCACGTGATCAAGAAGGTGAGTGTTTTCCTGGGGCTCCCCGAGTTCGGAGTAAGGGTGGTTTGGGAATGGAGACCGCGACGGGCAACTAAGAGCCCTGAGCTTTGCTGCGTTTACGACGTTCGAGGTCCGTACAAGACGAACCAGTCACTGGAGCAGCTCAGGCGGCCGCCTTGCGTGCAAGGCGCCATGTTTCGTCAGAATTTCGCAAAAGTTCAGGAACAAGGGCAGTCTTTCGTCAGGCCACTTCGACCTGAACTTGTTCTGGAACGACGAGGCTTTTCAGCTTGCAGCCGCGACTTTGATTTCGACATCTGCGAACACTGTGACAATGACTTCGAGAACTTCGATGGGTTTAGGAGAGACTTGCAAACCGTGTGATCCCCGACCATCACCCCCCAGCCCAGCTTGTCATGTTGCCTGCACATTTTTTGATCCGAATTTGGGGGACAAGACCAAGGACGTGTGACACAGCCCCCCCCATCTGAGAAACCTCGAAGGTTCACATTGGTCGACCGTGGCGGGAGAAAGGGGTCCGGAGCTCATGGCCGATCGGCTTTACTTCAAGCCTTGAAGCTCTGCCGTATGCACCCACTCTGAGCCACCTGAAGTCGGGTTGGCAAAGTGCTTACGTTGGATAGAGTACTGTACGCCTTCGCGGCCCACTCATACCCAAAGGCCCAAAGAAATGAAGCAGGCATTGGCATCAACTCCCATAGCCTTGGCAGCTCGAGGTGCCGCTGTGCATTTGCAGTCATGAGCGCTTTGACTCTGTGATGGGCGACTTCGTCATTGACGGCCAGATGAAGCAGTGCAGAGCTTATCTTTCTTCCTGAAAGAATTCCTCACAGCTTTTCGCAACGTTCGAGCAGAATTCCTCACCGAGAAGGTGAGCCACAGGGGCTAATCTGCCAAACTGTCATGTAAGTCACGAACCTGCGTCAGAAACCGACTCGACATCCTGGCAAGAGCTTCAACTCATGATTCCAAGGTATCGCGAGTTCGTCGTCTACGAGAAGCAGTGCTATCCGGAGTTCTGCGTCATCTACGAGCGCATGCCCTGAGCTGGTGCTGCCATGAAGTGGCCACAGCCTATCTCACAGCCTGAGGGGCATTGGTCATGAAGGTAATCCTCGCAGCTTAGCTGCTTGAGATTCACCGTCGACCTCAGCCAGTGACCATGTGCCCAGATGTGCCCAGTTTCGCAGAAGGCCATGAAAACGCATGACGCAGCAGCGGCATGAGGCCTCCGTTCACCTAGCATTGCGGTTCGCATCCTACATTCTCAGCCAGCTGTTCGCGATTCGGAACTTCGAAAGCTGAGGCGGATGCCTTGCAGATTCGCTCTTTGTTCCTGCGCTGTCGGGGCCCTGGGATATGACGGTCGGACGGTAAGTCTTAGATTCGCTTTTTGCCAAAAACGTCTGCAGCGCTTGTTGAGTGCTGTGGTGGGGCCCACGTACCGCTCGGCAAGGCGTGGAGGGCATCAACGAGATCCTGTCAGTGCCGACAGCGCCGAGGTGACACAAGCGGCACCGAAACTAGCATGACCACACCAGGTTTGCCGTTGAGACTATTCGATCTGCGGCAAGGGAGAGATGGCGGTGCATGTGGCCAGAGACAAGAGTCCAGCAAAATCTCAGAGTTACACAGTGAAGTCGAGCGTAGGCATCGAAGATGCAGCCGTGAACTCTTCAACTCGCAGTTGCTTCGTCTTGTAACAGTCCCTGCAGGATTCTTTCGGACAGCTTCTCCATCCTAGGGGGACCTTTGGCAGAGCAGTGCCGGCCTCAGCAAGTCTCAGCCGCTCCTCAGCCTCAGCTCTGCTGCAAGGGATATGCGGGGAGTCGGAGAGTCCCCAGGATTTCGAAGGCGGCGACGGATGTGATCGCCGAGCACTTCGACGAGTACTGCACCGAAGAACTCCAGCTCGGGCCCCGGCCCAGCGCACCGGCAGAGCACACCGAAGGGAGCTCCTCTCTTACTTCTAGAGGAGATGTCTGCGGTTTCAGCTGCTCTCTTCACAAACATCGGTTTTTGATTCGCCGGTCGAGATGTTTGTTAAGCTCCCCTCTTCACAAAAAGATCGGTTCTCAGTTCGCCGGTTACTGTAAGACTCTGACCTCGAGTCTCTTTTGCAGGCGCTTGCCTCCGAGCACCTTGGCGCAGATCCTGCGGAGGGACGACATCTCCGTCATGCACGAGAACGAGGCCCGTCGGCCCCCCCCCCCCCCCCCCCCGTGCATTCTGTCATCAGACTGAACTTCAGACCATGCGCAAATTGTCGCAACTGCGAGGGTTATCGGCAGGGTTAGCCGTCCCGGATTCCGCCCGCATAGCGTTTTCAACTGCGGACCTGTCCGAATTCAGATCTTCGACTTCGTGGCAGATGCAGCGCAGAGCTTGACCTTCAGCGGAAGGGCGGCCGAGGCACATCAGCAATTCTTGGCTAATACTCTCTGAAATAAAATTGGTGTAAAGTGCATCTTGGGGAGGCGACGCAGCTCTGGCAGCCCATGCCTTGAGCCACTGTTTCTTTGTCACTTGCACTAGCCCTTGAAGCAATGAAGCAGCAAGGGCTGGTAGGCTTCCGCCAAGGTCCATCCGCTTCGGCGCCCTCTCCAACAGTTACATGGCCGGGTCGCCGAGAGTGCGTTGAACGGATGATCGGTTCTGCACTGGTCGTAGTTTGCCTTCCTCTTCCGGTTCCTTCAGGTCCGGGCGGCCCAGGTCGAGGCGATCCCGCGGATGACGCTCATCTGGTCGAAGGCGCGGACCCACATCGCCCGTCTGGCGGAGCCAAGCACAGAGTCCTCGCAGTCAAAGGTCCTGAATCGCAACGGCAACCAGGCCCTTGAGGCCGGCTCTGTGGATCCTTCCGACGTGACTCCTTGTGGACTGGCATTGACATGTCCATGATGCCCTGTGTGGCAGAAGCTGATGAACGAGCAGTGCCTCTCCGAGGGTTGGCCCATCCCAGCTGCGCCAAATCCGAGGAAGCCCTTCAAGGCAAGCATGCGCGTGGGGGGGGTGATGGGTGGGGTGGGGGGAGGTTGGGCTCGTATCACATGGTGGCATGGGATTCATAGCTAAAAGCGTGTATCCAAACGGAGACATTATGGGTGCGATCGCATTGTCTGAGTTGTCTGCAGGACATGACTTGCCGGGACCTCGACGTGTTTGCTTAGCGAGCATGGTGTATCCGAGTAGTTATGGAAGGAAGAGAACACGGTATGCTCGTGATTCGTACATAATCAAAATCATCATGCATGGGGTTCGGAAGCTACGCTCTGCACGCTTGATTTCTGTGCCGAACTGCATATCGGCTTGCCCTTTTGGCTTGGGCCTGCTAGCTAGAGCCAAAAACCATAGATCTAATACCAATATTAACACTGATATTAATATTCATATTCATATTCATGTTCATATATATATATATATATGTATGGTCCAGGCTACCGGGCAATATGTTCATCCACCGATCGATCTACCTAGCTGCCTATCTACCTACCACCTACCTACTCGCCTGCCTGTCTGCCTACTTGCTTAATTACCTGCAGACCCTCCTAGCTATATCTATCAGCCTAAGAGTATGTACATGTAGGTATGTTCGCAGGCATGTATGTGTGTTCGTGTTTCCGTTTATTGGCTTGTTTGTTTGTTTGTTATGCTTGTAGGTAAGTATGCATGTGTGTGCATGTATGCATGTATGCATGTATGCATGTATGCATGTATGCATGGATGGATGGATGTATGTATTTATTTATGTATGTTTGTGCGGGTGTATGTATGTACGTACGTGTATGTACTTATGTACGACATGCAAAAGCATACGTCAAGATAGCGTCAAGTGACAAGCTGTTTCCGGTGAGCACTTTGTTGCGGTGTCTCTTTGAGAGCTCCGTGTCTCTCAAGGTGCCGTGATGTACTCCGTCGACACTGATGCTCGAAATGATCAGGATGTCGAGCGAAACATCACTGCTGCGACCCCAGAACTGGTGATTCTACAAGCGCTGAGCCCATGCTGCATGCCGTCCAAGGCCGCGACGCTGGTGGCCGAGGAGATCGAGTTCCTCGGGGGCCGGGCCATTCTGGAGAACATTTTTGCAAGGCACCCGTGAGCGTGCCGCGAGCGTTCACACGGACTGCATCAGCCAGCTCTGCTGCAATCCAAAAATGCCACGGTACGCAGCAAATGCAACCGGCGCAGGCAACCGCCGCTGCGGGACTGTGCTGAGGGAACCATCATCAACATGGAGCAGGTTGGCTGGCAGGTCTGTAGATGTGCCCGTGTGTGTGTGTGAACTGATTGGTGGGTCCTGTTCATGCCTGCATCGAGGCTGGAGTAAAGCATGAAGAAGCTATATACTTCGCACGATGAAAGTTCTTTGAAGTTCCTGTCAGTGCAAGTGACAGGTGCAGCAACATCTTTGCCTAAGAAGCCTCATATCGGGTCGTTTTGGCGGCCGCACTTGCGTCTCCCCAGATCGACGTGGCCTTCGTCCTGGCACCATGGACACCCTCCGACAAGCGCATCGCCCGTCTGATCAACTTCGTTGACCAAGGTCCCAATGACCAGGGTACCAGAGGGTTCGGTTTAGTCCTTCAGCCCAATTGATTCCTCCTCATGAAGGCGGCGGGGCCGTGCTGCTCTCTTTCATTGGCGGCCTCAGCAAGGGTGCCGCGGACCCGGTGAGTTGCACGCATGGTTGGGACTGCGTAGCTGGGATTAATAACAAGGGTCAAGCAAGGGGGGGATTGAAGACCGGGAGGAGTCGATGACCAGGCCGTGAAGCGAAACGGGTGTTCCTTTGCCAGAGCTCTTTGTGACTTTGTCTTTGTGTTTTTGTGAAGTCACCTTGACTCAGGTCTGGCGAGACTTGGAATACGAGCCACTCATCACTGGCAAGGCCACTGGGGTCGTAGCTACGGTATCGGTTTTAGTCCAGCCGACCTTTGCTGGACTTGCACTTGCAACTTGATTCACCAGAACATCATCGGTCGAATTCGCTGCCGGAAAAGAAGCTTGGATGATCCAAGGCTTGGCATGGGCTCAAGACAGGTGCTAAGCAAGGCGTGGTGTGGCTGTATGACACCGGGCCGAATAGCTAAAACCTTTCTGGTGTGTCAAGCTGGGAGCGTAGGGCATTGCGTGGCACGGTTCAGAAACGAAACCAGAAACCGGCACAGCCCGCATGCTTCGTGTGCATCTGGTCTCTGGCGAAGAGGTTTTGACTGAGTCCACCAGCAGCCTCGGTTGCCCGTCATCGTGCTCCGTAAGAGAGCTCAAGTCGCGGCTGGCAAAGGTGAGCGAGGGACTAAAGAGGTACTTCGCAGATACTGTAGATCCAAGGCTAGCTGCTCGCTTCGGCGAGAGAAGAGAGAAGAGCGGATGTCCCGTGAGGTGGCTGGATGCGGGCCGCGCTTCCGGCAGCGTCTTTTGTGCGGCAGCCGGGAGCTTTGCGACGACGAGGAGCTCTCGGGGCCTGCGGAACTGCAGCTCGTGGTCTTGCCGCCAAAGCCTTCAGGCGACTTGCCCAGCAACTACCAACCAATACCAACCCACCCTCCACAATCCATCAGCCAGCAGTCTCCGCTACACAGCCCAGCTTGTGTTGCCAACCGAGGACCGGGGGATGGACTTGGTCTGCTGGATGCCATCATCGACGGTAACGCTGCTGGGGTGGAGGCTTTGCTCCGAGAGTGCCACTCACCCAGTGCCATCTTGTACGCTGCGTCGGCTCGCGGGCACCTTGAGATGGTGCAATTGTTATTAGAGGCAGGTGCAGACAAAGACGGTGACGATGGCTCCGTACAGCCCCCGTTGCAAGCAGCATGTCGATGGGGAAAGTTGGAGGTCGCACGTTTTTTGGTGTCAGTTGGCGCTGACAAGGACAGACTTGCCGTCACGTTTACCGCGATCTATGGCAGCACGCCCCTGATGGAAGCTTCACGGCGGGGTCACCTCTCCATCGTTCGCTTCCTCCTTGAGGCCCGGGCAGACAAAGAGAGGCGCAACTCGCGGGGCGAAACGGCCCTGCACTGGGCATCTTCTGCAGGCCGCTCGGAAGCTGTGTCTCTGCTGGTAGAGGCTCGGGCGGATGTTCATCAGACCACCGCTGCAGGTTCCACTCCTTTGCTCGAGGCTTGGCGCTTGGGCCACTTGGATGCTGCAACGCGCTTGAGATGCGCCGGCGCAGACCTGGGCCGGGTGCCGCTCTTCCAGGAGATGACTCCATTTCTGCGTCGCCGCCTCCGGAGAGCCATCCGCAAATGGCATTTGAAGGGCTGATCCATGAAGCCCGTTCGGAGAATCTCGACTACGTCCTTTTTATTCGTGTCATGGAAGCGGAGACGTCACGCCAACTGCCGACCGAAGCAGCCGTAGGACAAGACCGCCCGACCGCGGAAGCAGAAAATTGGAGACCCGACTTGGCCCAACATCGTGAAGATCTTCGAAGTCGACCTTGCCACTTCATCTCGCAGTCCGCCACAAGACGACAACTCTCGCGGCTCAGAAAAGACCCGTCCAAACATCCGTTACCTGTGGCACACCCGGCAAGCTGTCTTCCGATAATAGCAATGGGTGAAAGCGTCAGCTTTGTAGTGGGACGGGATCGGGACGGGTGCAGGATCGGAACTTGTTAGATGGTCTCACCGGCGCCGGTTGCCTGCATGCAGGTTGCAGACAACACCCCGTACGAGGACCGCGGCAGATTCTGAGGGAGAACTCCGAATGCAATGGCGAGACTGGCTCTATTGCCTGCCAGCCCCGGCCCCGAGGTTTGAAGCTTCCGAAGGATCTGTAAAGTTGCACTTTAGTCGATTGTGTTTGGGCATCGCAAGAACACCGACATTTTGGTGCCGCAGGATGTCTTCCTGTCTAGCTCGAACTTCTCCTGCCTGGACCGCGGGAGTTCCAAGCGAAGTCAGGAGACCTGCCCGTGCCGAGGGTTTGAGGTAAAGGGGGTCCGCAACGTCGCACCGCATACTTGAGACAGATTTCTCCTAACTGTTTGCCTTTGCCAAGTCCGCACAGACATATGCAGAGCCCCGCAGGACACCGTCACTCCGCCCAGGATCCTGTGCGGCGTCGACTCCATCAACGGGCCCAGTGTTTGCACAGCCCTAGACAAGAGTTTGACCTTGGCATGCTAAAGACATATTCTGCCAAGAATGGCTTCCTCGTCCTTCCTATCTTCGCGAGGGTGAGTGGCGGACGTAACTCCTCCCTCCTACCACTGTAGAACACCATAGCAAGCCGCGAGCCATACTTCGCAATGTGAAAGACCCCTCGCAGCCACACAGATGTCTTGTCCCAGACGTCGGCGGATCACCTCCACGCTGGTAGAAGGAGCCAAGGCCGCGAGGATTCCACTGGGTTTTCATGATTTTTTCGGGTTTCGGCATCGGAGCCCATCGGGCGCTAGCTTGCTGCTCAGTGTGCTGCAAGAAGAGCCCAAGTAGGCTGGGCCCTCGCCCCGCAAAGGGTCATTATAATTATTCTCACTTGCAGAAATCACTCATGTTCTGCCGAGAAGGTCCTTGCGAAGTGGAGCGACGGACAGCCTCTGGTCGCAAGTACCTCAGATCCTGCAATTTATCGAGTCCGCAAAGACGAACGACTGTCTCCTTAATGCTGAAGCAAGGCTTCAGGTCTGCGTGATGTCATAGGTTCACGGTCCATGTATGGGAGTATCATGTGCGGCATTGGTACGAAGCTGTAGACTGTAGACGTCACAATGCTTGTGCATCCAGCCATACTGGATCTACCCCACGCAAACCCTGCTCTGACTTGCAAAAACCGCTTATCAAATGTCAAACACCTCTGGTTTTCTGCGGTTGCCCTTTGCTTGTACGGCCGAAGGTCCAGCATCCGGACAAGAATGTCTTCTCCATCTCGCAGCGGGTCTGGCCCCAAGCAACTGCAACCCAAGCGCCTTGCGGCAGCAGAGCCTTTTTGCAACTAAGCCGGGTTGAATCAGGAGGAATCTCGTGAATTTTGCCAGACTGAGAGGACCGTCTCTGAATGCTTCCGATTTTATGAGGTCAGCCGCATTTTCGAGCTTGATGATGACCTGGGCAGGCGACCCAGGCTTGAAGACAAGACCAATTTTGGAGGATGTTAGTCCAGGCAGCAAGAATGATGTTGTCTTTCTTGCACTGCTCCGCATGTGCATGGGTGTTCCGAGCCCAAGAGAGTGCTTCAACATCATCGTACAGCTATAGAACACGGAGGGGAGCACCTACTAGTAGCAGACTGACCTCTGACACTGCCCAAGAAACATTGAGCACCCACAGGCTCGCAAGACAGACCAGGCCCATCCCGAAGGTCTATCATGCGTACCTACGACGGAACAGAGGCTTCCTAACACGCTGGAGGCGAACACACGAATCGCAGCCCGAAGCACGGTTTCGAGAGCCGGACACACGCGGCACTGGCGGGAAGACCATGCGCTCCCCGGAATACGCAAGGCACATCGTGAACGGCATGCGGAGCATAATAATGAATTTCAACAAGTTCCCAAGCCTTGAGAACGGACTGACTTCGAGACCACACATCTGCATGATGGCAATGCTAGGACCTAGGACGACCTAGGACTTAGCCATGTCGAGAGAGTCGAACACCAAAACGAGCACGGGACTGTGGGCGTAGACTATGTAGCTACACTTCACACCTGGCAACATGGCACGGCGCTGTGGCGGGAGTGCGATTCATCACCTGGGACAGCAGCAGAGTAGTGGAGTTTAAAATGACTTTTGCGTCGCCGGAGACTGGAGCCGGACTTTGGAAAGAACGCGATTGTGCGGCACTCGAAAATTTGCACCGCGAAAGCCGCAGAATTGCCAGCAAGCAAATCCGTTCCTCTGAACGTAGGAAAGACGCAGTGAGAAAAAGAGTCCGAATCACCAAGGCCATGATGACACTCTCCAGTTGGTGTTGAATGTGATGGTGCAGGCCCGGCACCTGTGCGCTTCACAGACATTGATGTGATGTGTAGCCAACTTGCAGTCGTCGATGCCGTCTCAGTCGCAGCGGAGTTGTAGTGGTTGTGGTGATTGCTGCTACTGTGGTTAGCCATTGCTGTTGTTCAGCTCCATCAACACTCCGCCCATGGTGTGAACCATTGTCGCATCCACTGCGTACCACCGCCACCATAATCATCATGATCTTCATCATCTTCATCTTCATCATCTTACAATGGCCATCATTTGCGGCTTGGTTCTCGGTGGTAAGCTAGGGCTCGGAGACTCGGAAGCGGGAAACATGTGGACGGATGTGGACAGTGCCGGCGACGCGGACCATTGTGCATTGCTGCGTGGGATGGAAGTCCTGGGTTTCGCCAATCTGCTTGGGTGCGTGCACATAGAGCCCTCAAAGACACTCCTTGTGCATCTGCCCCTGCTTCCATTTTTGCGTTGTCTGCCGGATCTCGACAAGCAAGGATAGGCAATGATGAGCACACGCTAGTCTCTTGGTTGTTATGTTTCCGATCGTGGGGGCGCGTAAGTATGTGCAAGCTCTGATATGCTTCTGCTGTCTTCTATTTGTTTGCTCTTGTGTTTTGTGTTCTTTTTGTTGTTTCTTGCCGTGGCTGTTGCTGTTGCCATTGTGGTTGCCGTTGTTGTTGTCGTTGGCTGCCAATGCTGCTGCTACTGCTGCTGCTGCTGCTGTTGTTGTTGTTGTTGTCGTTGATGTTCTTGTGTCTGCTGTTTTTTAATGGCCGTTGTGAGCTTTGCTGTCCTCATCGTCGTCATGGTTGTGGTTGTGGTTGTGGTTGTTGTCGTGGTTGCGGTTGCGGTTGCGGTTGCGGTTGTGGTTGCTGTTGCTGTTGCTGTTGGACACGGATCAGACGGCCGCGGAGTTAGCGGGGACTGGGCCCCAACTTCTTATCTAGAGGCCCCAACGGGGCCCTCTCCTAGCTTTAAGGGTCGGTCCCACCTTTCGAGCCATGTGCCTCCTGGTTGGCTGAACTGGTCCGATCTGCCAAGGCAAGAAGAAAAGCAGACCCTCGGCGCGCACTTAGGGACAGACCTACCCGCCTTTCAACAGAGGCTGAGCGGCCTTGGAAATCTGACACAAACACAGACGGAGGCTGTGGCAGTCGGCACGAGGGACTGCCCATGCGAATATCGCAGGTACCTCCTTCCGTTTTGGAGCAAGTGGCAGTTGCTCTGAGTCCTCGCGCCAGCCATCAACCATGAAGCAAAAAGAAACACAGAATACCCTCGAAAAAACACGAACAAACAGAACTAGTCCTGATCTCCAAGGCCATCCTAAGTCTTGAGCAATTGCGTCTAAACGACAACTCACTCTGTTGTGTTTGGCCATGCGGCCTCAGTGCGAAAGGGCCAGCTCAGGTCACGTGGGCCGTCACTCCTGGCACTGCCTGACCCCATCGATAACAGGACAGTAACAAACACAGTTGGGAGGGCCGTAGCCGAAACCCACCACCCATGGCACAGCTGACGCGTCCGCTTAGCGACTGTACCCAGATGTGACGTGGAGCCGTACCAGGGCGCTTGGACGAGACAGAGCCTTTGGGTTTCTGGGCAGAGGCCCCTGGCTCACTCGAGCCCACTTCCTCTGGAGCAGCTTGAGACACGACAAATAGAGGGGTGGTTGAGATGCCACTGATGCCACGACAAGGCACCCCACCGCCCACAAAGCTGACAGCGTACTCACACGCATCAAGCAAAATCGCAGGGCATGAGAATCTCCAGCTGCTTTGTCAGTGGGCCTCGCCCCCCACTGCATCGGCGGCTTGCCGTGCAGGTCGGTTATGGTCCAGGCTGAGACTGAGACTTGGGCGAACCCAAAGCGCGACTCCTTCGCGTGACCTTCTGACCAAGTCCGACGC